>OU015501.1:37306339-37468839 GCA_907164885.2 Dolomedes plantarius
CACACACACACACACACAGAGAGAGAGGAATCTCGATCGATCATTTTCCGAAACATCGTTTTCTCGTATGTGTCTTTTATTTCACCCAGTCCCGACGATCATATTGCCTTGTTATGTTCCCGGATTTATCATTTTCCCGTATTTATCGTTCAGTTCAGTCGGTCTTTGAAAAAACTATAGATCGAATTCCACTGTATATATATATATATATATATATATTTTTAACTAATGCTGTTTTAAACACACTTCTAAAGAGAAATACAATTGTGATAAAATTTTAAATCTTGACTTCATTTTCAGATCATATACAATTTTATTTGATTACAATTTAGATAATCTTTATTTTTTTTTAACGAAATGGGAAACTTTATGTTGTTGTTTTTTAAATGTAACAATCTTACCAGCTGACGAGAGTAGGCGCTAATTGCCTCTCCTGCACCAAAACGCTAATAAACGTACTAAATGAATTTTCCATTTATTTTTCTCCAAAATTAAAGAGAAGCTTCATCAATAACTTTATTTACCACACAAATACCAGTGTTTTAAGAAACTTTGAAAACTTTAATTGGAAAAACTTTAAAAATGAATAATGTTTAAATAAGTGTTAAGTACGCTAGAATACCTATAATCATGCACATAGAACAGCAGTCTTAAATCTCATGGGAGACATTTTTTTCGATATTCATTCTAAAATTTCATCTCGTTCTCTGTTTCACGCGTGTTTTGGTTAAGGCTGCTATGTACTAAGAAAAAAAAATCGTATTTCCCTTTTCCTCTTGCAGACTCTTGGTGGTGGGAGGAGTCCAGTGGACAGTTCGAGAAGTCCACCCCCTTAGGATTGACATGTTGAGGGATTGTCATGGCTCTCTCCCTACAGGGGGGTGAAGCGCTTGCCCCAAATTTTTTATTTAAAATATATTTTTGTCAACTATTACAGGTACATAAATGCTGCATAATCAAATAAAATTGGTATTGCCAGATAGCCTAAGTTTTTCTGCAAAGCGCTACAGGATTCATTTTATAAATTTCGTCTACCGAAGGAATTTATGAGCATTTAAAACGCACTATACCAGATTTTTCCCCGAATAATTTAAAATTTAAAATATAAATTGCATTTTTTTTATAAAAACGAATAATGTACACAAATGTAAAATTCTTTCTGTGTGTACAATTTTTTTTAAAAAAATCTTTGAATCTAAGTCGGCAATTCGTGGACAAATTTTCTCCATAGGTTAACATTGAGGTGAGCGAATCCAATGGAGTTAGTACATAGCAGCCTTAACCCTAGAGCTTTGTCGTCGCCAGCTAAATTCATTAGTTAATTACAGAATGTTTCCTAGAATGCTGTCGTTTTTCTAACCACAATGATCAGACATAAGATTTTAAGTAACAGAAGAATTTCTAAAAGAAAATTCTGAATGAAATGGGGGTAAAAGCTTTAAGCAAGCTTATCTGTAATTTTAAACCTAGAAGCATATCCACAACTAATGATTTAAGGAAATGCCTCAGACGTCTTTCACATCTCCATTCAAATCAATTTTTTTTTCTTTCTCTGGGTAAAAGAAAAAAAAGGGGAGGGGAGACAGAAGGAATGAAGCGTGGAAAAACACAAGGCAGTTGTCCACCAAATCGGGAAGAATGTTGATACGGAGGAATTTATGAGAAAATGCGCAATTAAGGCATGTTAAAATCTACAGCAAACTTGTATCATGAATCCCGTTCAGATAGCTGACCTCGGGTTGAAGAATTACGAAATCCGTATTGCTACCGAAAATCACGCAGCTCCTAAAAATAACCTTTTCCCATGAAAATTATCTGCTAAGATTCTGAATAAATGAAGACCAAAAACACTCATTACAGACGAAAGGATTAAAGGTCTAAAAAAAAATTTTGCTTATGTATAGTTCACAGGTATGAAATATTGTTCAATATATTGTAAAATGTTCTATCCATTACGGCTCACACTCATCCTGCGGAAAATGGACCTTTTATTATGGGGGAAACCAGTAGCAGGCAAATACGTTGCTCTCTAGAAAGGGACAACACAGCAATATCTGTAACAGAAACTAGTTGTGCTTTTCTAGTGTAGAGGGTATTAGTCGCCCATGTTTTGATGTATTTTCCACATTGCTTTGTCTTATGCAATTTTCTATCAGTGTTCAGTATTTGCCTTTGTTAGAACCACTGAACATGGCGTCCGTTTAATGGACGATAGGGTAATAAATAAATATTAACCAGGATCACTAATGTCTGTTTTATTTGGAGTCTGGTCATCCTTTTTGCCTCAATATCCTTGTTACTTCTGGATTCGAACCCAGTTTCCCGGGGTTGAAACACGAGATGCTAAAAACGATGCATTGTGGCCGACTTATTTCGCAATATGTATAGAAAAGAAATATCGAGCAGAAATATCAATTTATTCCCCCGTTCTCTTCACAGGAGTGCATAAAAGAGTTTCTAAAGCTTTTCAGATAAATTTCGTAAAATTACGTTAATTTACACCCATGAAGTGATACAGTGTTTGTAACATATTTAACATATGCCGTTTGAAAAAGAACCGTAAGTCGATTTTGGATATCCAATGTCTCGGTTTCAGAACCGCTTATTGAAGAGGTTTCTAAGAAAGTTTAACCTTACCTTAGATGACATATCTAAAATTGCAAAATGTAGGAGAACTAAAATCAATAAATGTGCTCCCGCATCAGCGATTATATATATATATATATATAATACATAACCTTTGTCCAGAAATTTCGGGTGAATGTGTCTTAATTACAATGGATTGTTGTCTTACATGAAAAGCTGTTACTGTCCTTCGAAGTAATACCAGTAGGCGGTAATGCACATCTGGGAACGGGTTGTACAAGTCTTGGATAATCCTGGCGTAGTCGTCTTTGGGATGGCCTTCAGCTGGGTCGTAGCATTACATTTGGATGTCCGAAATGTCCCAAAACCTGTGGGCCTTCAGGGCTGATTTCAATTTGGAACAAGAAAAGCCCGGGGGAGAGAAGTCTGGAGATTAGGGGTGGGGGATTCAGGGACACACTCGCCTGTTGGCCAGGAAATACTGCAGCAGAAAGGCAGTATGGGCCGGGCATTGTCGTGAGCTGGGTCCAGTTGCTATTGCTTCGGCGCACGGGGACTTACCCGATTGATCCGTTGCAGCAGACGCTTCAGTATATCCAAGTCCTTAGCGGCATTTAACGTGGTGCCCCTCAGTGAGAATTCTTTATGGTGAGACCCTCAGAGTCGAAGAACACACGAGCATTGTCTAGATCAGGATTTCTCATTTCGCACCTTCTTGTTTTTCGGCGACCCTGGAACCGCCACTCTGACGCTTGTCGTCGGGGGTCATACTGTCAAGCACCAGGTCTCGTCAACCGTAACAGATTTTCAGGAAATTTAGGTTACGATCCGCCATGTCGAGTGAAGTCTCCACAGGCGTCAAGCCCGAATTTGCATTTGTTCTTTCGTCAAAGTGTGGGGCACAAGTCGGGAGCAAAGCTGCGTTTACCCAAATCCTGGTCAATATGAGGTGGGCCAGCATCTTACCACGGATTCCTCTTCTTCCTCATCCTTCGCACTGTCACACCGACGATCTTGGTCAACAATTCCTTCACTTTCTGTACGTTGTTCGGGGGTGCGTGCACTTGAAGGCCGACCACTTCGAGGGTAGTCTTCAACGGTGTCCCGCGCTTCTCGGAAAAGTTAAATAACTCATACACGCACTCAATGTGACACACGTTCTTCGTAAACTTTTAGCAACGTTTCATGAGTCTCTTTCGCTGATTTTCCAAGTTTGAAACAGAACAGCATATTCGTTCGCTGATACATTTTGAACTTCGACCGAGCGCATAACACCTTCACTCTACAATGAACTAGCTTCCACACGATAAGCTAACTCGCAGCGCCGCCGCTCAGACTGGTTCAGACCAGTCTTCACCTGTCCGGCATGGTATGCGCCGGTTGTAAACTCTTACGACCGTGAGCACTATGACGTCATTCACCGAACTTTCTGGACAAGGGTTATATATAAATGTTTTTTCAAATGATTCCTGTCATCAGTGGGCGTAGCGAGCATAACTGCGCCCGAGGTACAGTACCTTTTTGGCGCCCCCCGAGTGAAATTTGCCGGAAAATCTTGTTTGTCTTGGGGATTATTTGGCGCCCCTACTGCGAGTGGCTCACGGGGCATGAGAGACCCCCTTGCACCCCCCTCGCTACGCCACTGCCTGTCATATAAACTGAAATCTTATTATAAATGCCTTTCCTGACGGTTTTGTGGAAGATTCTCTATAGTAGTGATTGAACCTTTTATTTAGATATATATTTATCTATTTATTATATATATACACTCTTAGACAACAAAAAAAGAAAAGAACGACGCACCAAGAAGGGGTAATGCCAAATTGGGCACAAATTGTTTGCATACATGTTTCGACGGAAAAAGGCAAAATTTTAAAGTTTGGCGGCCAATGAATGAACAGGTGACGCTGCAGCACATCTTAACTGAGCAACTGGCAGGATATTAAAAAGGAGAAATTTCTATTCCAGGTCATAAATTCTTTCCGAATTTCATTCCGTGTACTTAGGTAGACAGTAACCATGCCTCGCGCGCGAACAATATGCGCAGATGTCAGCATTTGAGAAAGGACGTGTAGCTGGGCTCAAAGAAGCACGTTGGTCTAATCGACATTTGATAGGAGAGATGTCACTATTAGAAGATGTTAGCAGGAATGGGTGAAACCATGGCCGAACACAGCGTCAAAAAGGAAGCGGTCGGCCTAGAGAAACGACAGGAACGTGAGGACGAGCAATCGTCAGAGCGGCACTCAGAGCTCCATATTCCTCATTATCATCGATCGTACGCGCAACTGGTGCTTCAGTAACTGCAAGTACCATTCATAGGCGGCTCAGAGAAAGGGGGCTGAGCTCACGGCGCCCCTTGCGCCAACTACCATTGACCTCTGTACACCGACAAGCCCGTTTGCAGTGGTGTCGAACCCATTCGACCGGAATGTCACTGACTGGAGTAGAATTCTTCTGGTGATGAGTCCCGCTTCGAATTGAGCTCGATGACCAGCCGAATACGGTCTGGGATACTAACCTGACTGTCTTCCGCCAGGTGATGACATCCACTGGTAAGTGCATCTTCGGGGAATTGATGTGCACAGAGCATCAATTCCACTGCGACAATAGGGAATTTCCAGCTCGGATACATTTTTTTTGTATTAACAGATAATTTGATTGTTTTAGGATGGGTTGAGTTTAGAGTAGCATTCAGTATTACTTCTGAATTCACTGTAAGATAGTTGAGTGTAAAATTTCAAAAATGTGCCAGGGGCACTATAGAGATTGAATCTAGCTCGAATTTTTATAACGCCAGTTCTCAAAATCATCTCATTAGAAAAAAAGATAATCGTTTCGTCTAAAAACCAAATCTATGTTGGCAAAGACGTATTCAGAAAGCCTAAATTCAGCTTATCAAAGTACCTGGTAAATATTTCAAAATGAGCCGTCTCCATGATAGTATAACATTTTACTCATCACGCGGCAATGAATTTAGTAGCCTTTAAAGGTGTTTTTTCCCTTCAGCTAATTAATATGCTGATATCGTGCTACTGTGTATATTGTGTTTCTAATGCCCCCCTGGTTGGAAGTGCCAAACCAGGTCCCATATAGGCTTCGGGCTGAGAAGTGAAGCTCCGGTTTTATAAGTAGCACCACAAGGGTCGGAGTCGGTCTTGGCTAGGTTGCCACCACAATTTTGGCCGAGTACCCCCAGGGCGACATCTGGGGAGAGCGTACCTTCCCACCCACTGACCTCATAGACAGACTTTCCGGTCTAAGGATTTAACATACCCATACCGGCCTAGACACGAATATATTTTCCGGCGCTGTTCGGGATTCGATCCAAGCACCCTCATTACAGAAAGGCCGACTGTGTATAGTAGTACGGTGTATTACCTAGAAAGTACTGGAAATATCGACATTTATGTAAAGTTTAGAATAAACGGGAAAAGCTCATGTAATATTAACATACTCTTTTTCCTTGTAACGGAAAATTTAAAACACGGAACTACTGAAAGAAACGGTAGGATGAGAATTTGATCTTTTGTGCAAAAATCCCTTAAAATACAGTATAAAATGAGTAGCAAATGACCCGATTTTCTTACGGATTTACAAATAATGAAGAGTAACAAATATAAATAAAAGTCAAAAACATGCATGTTGTTGGTTAATGTAATCTCAAGTGACATTCCCTCGCATAAAAGAAACAATCATTAAGAAGGTAAATACTTGTGATTAATGAGTAAATTGAAAAATGTCCAGGTTTCTTAGCGTTTCATTGAGACAACTGTTAATCATCCAAGTCATTTTGACATATGTTGCTTGCAAGTTTCATATAGTGCCAGTGATTATTAATCTTTGCTTACGGGTCCCGTAACAACGGCCATTAGGGGTGAGATGTTTGGTCTATGTAATCGCCACATTTCATGTTCTCTAAAACGATTTTGGGGGGTATTTAACACGGGTGTATTTTTTAAGTCTTAGTTCTCTTTCTTTTCTCGCCCTTGTACAGAGTCCCTCCCGTCCAATTATACCGGATTGTGAAAGGTTCTCCTGGAATTTTGTCATTTAGTTTTAAAATATATAAATATTGGCGTGTGTAGTATGCGGTAAGTGTTTCGCCGATAAGTTGACATAATTCTGCTGTTTTCCTGCTCAGCGAACTTCTACGGTTAGTTACAATGCATTAATATTTTTGGACTTTTTGAAAAAAAAATCATTAAAAGAAGCTAACCAATACAATAAACAATTTTAACAATGAAGAATATTATGAATTTTTGGGTAATCAAAGAGGAATATATCAATGAAAGCATAAATTCGTTTAATGATGTAGGCCTAAGGAAACAAATGTGTTATTGATTTCCTTCGAAGTTCAGTGATTTGGTAACTAATATAAATGTAATTTTATATTTGTCAACATGTCACACCGTACACAAGTGTACTAATACTCTACACTCTTTATGCCATAATTAATTATTAATACTTAAGTAAGCTTAATGTATGAACTTTTAAAAAAATTGGCCCTCGTCTTATAAAAAGAGAATTTAGTGGGCCGCGATTTCACAGAATGCGAAAACGACCAACTTGAATGGATGGTAGGACGTGTTATAGTCACCTTTTCATACACAAGAGCTAAATAGACAGGATCTACAGTTTAAAGTCGCGGTTCCAAACAGCCATGCTAACTGTGGTGCTCGAACCCAAAGACTCAGATGACAGAGAATGTCATTCGAGGTCTTTTATAATAGTTATCTAGATCAGTGTTTCTCGACATTATTTAAGTCTTGATCCCCTTCAATGGTTTCCACGCGTTCTCACCATCCATAATTTCACCAAAAAGGCCTTTTTAAGACATTATAAGAAAATAAACTAAAATGAATTTTCTTTGATTTAATTCCATCCAAATGTTTAATTTAACAAAGATGAAATTTGTAAGAAATGAAGAACGTTTAGAAGCATTCATCTCTCAATCAACGGTGTGTAAAAACATCACCGAACAGAACAAAACCTCAAGAAAAACAATGCCCTTACCATATGGATTCAGAATTATAAACAATTAAAATAGAAAAACTCTTACCTAAATGAAATGATTTTATTCCGTTGGAGAAACTACAATGGTAACGCCAAAAATGACAGCACAGACTGGTGAAAGACAAACTGGAGTTTAGAATGTGTGTGCTGTACGTAATGAGTAACCGCGATTTTCATTCACCACCAAATAAAGGTGGTAGATTTTTCTCATTTTATTTATAGTGTTTTTTTCCATTGTATAACATTTGAATATTACTCAAACATTAATTCTATTGTTATTCAATTTAAAAAAATCATAATATTTCATATTTTAAGGACTGTCCGGCAATCAATGCATTCAGGAGGGCCCTAACTGAATTAAATTCGTGCCCCCCCCCCCCCCCAAAAAAAAAAGTTAGAAGTACGCTACGCCTATGGGTACAGTGAAACATCAGAAATGTAATTTAGAAAAATTGCGGTTTACTTAACGCATTTCACATGTCAATAATTACAAGCGAGTTGAACGGATAAAAATATTTATAATGCAGATGCAATATTCATAATATGATTTCTATTTCTTTGGGGGGACAGGGCCTCCCCCCCCCCTGGTGCGCCACTGCCCAAAATCAGAAACTCGTGGAACGTCTTAGAAAACTTCTCAAGATAGTAAAAACTTAATGATCGTAACTGACATTTTCTGACATTGACATACCTAACATTATAATTTGGCATTGTTTCTTCAAACATAGTGAAGAACTGATTAAAGGATTATGAAATATTTTTACTACCTTACTTTGTTGGGAGCACTATCCGCAACGTCTAAACCATCCATTGTTAAGACTGCTGTCCATTCCGAAAAAGTCCATTCCTGGGTCCCTTTGAACTTAGTCCTTCATTTTTTATAATACACTCATGGACAAAAAAATTAGCGCACCAAGAAGGAGTCGTCAAAATGAAACGAAATTTTACATACGTAATGACTACTTTGATATAAGTAAATGATAAGAAAATCAAAGAAAAAGGATAATTTATTTCAGAGAAAAAGGCAAAAGAACGGAGGAGTTACTACTGCGTTGGACCCCCTCTAGCGCGAATGCACGATGCGATACGATCGGGCATTGAGTCATACAAGTTTTGTATGATGTCTTGAGACATTTCGTTCCATATTTGCTGTAACCTTGCCTCTAGTTCGTTCAAACTCGTGCGATGCCCAACTCGTCGCCCCAAATGATCCCAGATATGCTCGATTGGAGACAAATCTGGGGATCGGGCAGGCCAAGGAAGGGTAGTAACAGTGCGGAGACAGTCTTGTGACACCCTTGCCGTATGAGGCCGAGCATTGTCTTGTTGAAAAATGGCTCCTGGGAGCCGTTGCATGAGTGGCAACACATGTGGTTGCAGGATTTCATGAACATACCGCTGGGCTGTCATGGTGCCACGGAACAATACTAGGGGTGACAGTGTATTGTATGCAATGGCACCCCATACCATCACACCAGCTGTGGGAGCGATGTGTCGTTGTACAGCAAAGGCAGGATTGAAGCGTTCACCACGGGCTCTCCACACACGAACACGATTGTCATTACTGCCGAGATTGAATCTGGATTCGTCGCTAAGGACGACCTGGTTCCATTCCGCTGCAGTCCAGTTTCCTCGTGCGCGGCAAAACTCCAAACGGAGGCGTCGATGGGTGGGCGTCAAGGGCAGCGCACGTAATGGGCGCCGCGATACCAACTGTCCTTCAGCCAGGCGCCTTCGTATGGTTCGAGAAGACACAGAGTGAAGGTGCTACCTGTGCCTGGATGGCGGCCGATGAAGCAGTTGGCTGTACGCGTGCATTTCTTACGATGTGGCGGTCTTCTCGACGACTGGTCTGTCGAGGGCGTCCTGAGCCTGGTCTTCGTGTACATGACATCTCTCGGGTCCACTGGTCCCAACACCTCCTCACAACACAATCAGAGCGGCCTAATTGACGAGCTACTCGCCTAGCTGACCACCCAATTTCCATCATCCCGACGATTCTCCCCCTCTCAAACTGCGACAACTGCTTATATTGTCTTCGAACAAGGCGTAATGGCATGTCTATCTCAGCTCTTCCTTTGTAAATGATTCAACACACTCAAACAGGCTTTGGTTACCTGTTTTATACTCCACAGAGTACGATGTTCAACGTCCTCTACCGGCTATACGTAATGCGCAATCACGCTGCATTTCTAATCATTTGCATATCTCCCCGACATGTACCTTCATTGCAAGTTTCGTTACGATCCCGCAATTATTTCTTGGTGCGCTAATTTTTTTATCCATGAGTGTATATATATTCTTATATATATATATATATATACACAAACACACACACATATATATATACAGTATGCCCACTAAAGTCCCTTCCCACCCTCTGAACTTCGGAACGGCTGCTGCTATATTCATAAAAGTGGTGTCTAGGTATAGTAAAGTAGCCATGCGCTACTGAATGAAACCACCTACCACGCCACCTGGTGGAAAACTGTGGAGTTAGCATTCCTATCTCGAAAACGGAAAGAGATAGGGAAAAAAAGTTATTTACAAAGTTGTAGAAAATCATCGATTTAGTACGAAAAAATACCTTGTGGATATTAATGCAAAGAATAGAACGGGTAAAACGCGCATTTTTTTTTTCGTGATTTCCTACACTGTGGCGTCACGAAACTTGAACGAAAGGAGAAATGATTATCTTTCGGGCAAAACACGACACCGCAATGTGCACTGGTATATCGCTTTTGATCCCCAATCAAAAGGACCGCGGTTCAAACCTCGATGGTTTCATCCTTGTACTGATTGTCTTTATAAGCAAAGTAGGCAATACGTAGATCGTGTAGAATAGTGTCGCATCAACTCAACGCAACTTGTGCTTGGTGTTCGAAATTTTTGCAGTATGCAAATACGTAAGAAACGTCACGCCTGTTCATCTGAGACAGCTATAAAAGAGACATCTTCTTGGGGGTTGTAGTATGTTGATGCTCGTAGTCATGGCTGAGTATTACAAAGCTGAAATCTCCAGTGAAGCAGTACCTCGTCAAGGAATTCGGGGACCAAATAATTGGGTATGGCGGTTTCGAAGAGTGGCCTCCACGCTCGCCTGATCTGACTGCACTGGACTTTTTCCTGTGGGGATACCTGAAACAGCAGGTGTATGCGACCCCTCCACAAACATTGCAGTAACCTTAACGACGCAGTCACGGACGCTTGTGCAAACGTGTCACGCTCTATGCTCCAACGGTGTGCAACGTGAGATTCAACGAGGATCCAAAATGTGTATTGCAGGTGACGGTGGGAGAAGTTTAAACATCTCAAATAAGGTATATTGTTAAAATTAGTTGTTTTTTCTTCTCAGATTCTTTTGTCATGTCACAGTGTAGGAAATCACGAAAAAACAATGCCGCGTTTTAACCCTTGTAGTCATCTTATTAATGTCCACAAGGTATCTTTTCGTACTAAATCGATGATTTTCTACAACTTTGTAAATCACTTTTTTTCCCTATCTCATTCCGTTTTCGAGATAGGAAAGCTAACTCCACAGTTTTCCACCAGGTGGCGTGGTAGGTGGTTTCATTCAGTAGCGCATGGCTACTTTACTATACCTAGACACCCCTTTTATGAATATAGCAGCAGCCGTTCCGAAGTTCAGAGGGTGGGAAGGGACTTTAGTGGGCATACTGTGTATATATATACATATACATACATACACATATATACAACAAATACATACACACATATGCATTCCACAATGTAGCTTCACGTCCCCACAATGTAGCTTCACTACCGAAGACGTAGATAACGTTAAACCGAGCCTGGCTAATCTCTAGACAAAACATCCACAAAAATTATCAGAGAGGAGACATTCTTAGAGTAAATAAAATACTCTTTATTCAGTTATACATAGTTATAAGTATGTACAAAATTTACAATACTGCCCCTTGCAGTAGAGAAGTGGCTCAGCCGCCAAGTTAACAATTTCATGAGAGCGGCCCAATGCACGAGTCTTATCCCTAGCCTACCGGCCAAAAAACTCCTCTCATCGGAATAAACCTCTGCCTTCACAGAACGACCCCTGTCCAGCGTCGTTCGCAAAGCAAGTGGGTCAAAGGAACCTGCGGAGAATACTTGCAGCCAAGGCGAAGGAAAAGCCAGACTTTTAGAGGAAAAGGGAAATCCGAGCGGAAGTCAAGCACCAGCCTGATCAACTAGATGCGACGACAACCGAAGGTGAGTCTTTTTGAAATATTCCAAAGAGGTCTGCGCGGAAATTGTCGAGGGGCAGTAAATTGTGGGATTGACGGGTGGAATTAGTCTGATAATCCAGGGGATTTAGGTGGATAGTTCCAACGCTTCCTCGAGAGGTCCAAAATTTAAACCTGTGAAGGTTTAGTAAAAATAGTTCGAGAAGAACTGGGAAATCCTGATAGAGATCGGGTAAATGTAATAGTCTTGAGAGACATTACTAGTTAGTTTTTTGTAAAAGTGATTCGAGTAATCAAACATTTTTGTGAGTAAATCCACAGGGAATTTCACGGGCACGTGTTGTGCAGAAAAAAGAAGAAAGTGTTTTCTTTTGGGATAAAACTCCCAGGTTATGTTCTAGAAGAACGCCGGTTGATGGTGTTTAATAAATAGAAAGTGTGCGAGTGCTTGTAGGAAACCGCACAGTGCCTTGGTGCACAGGAAAAGTACTCAGTTTGGGATAAAACGCTGAATTCAAATAGTATATTTGCTATAAGTGTATTTTTTTGTATTCTGTTAAAGGTTTAGCTTAGTGCTAAGGGTATTTTTGTGTACTGATATTAACTTGAAATTTAATATTTTGCTAATTGTTTTGTGCATTAATATTAAGTTTGGAGGGTAAAGATAATACGGAGAGTATTTTTGTATGTTAATATCTTTTTGAAATGTGATATAATACTGAGTGAATGGTGCAAGTATTAAGTGCATGTTCATTGTGTGTGATATCATTTAAGTGTTTACCTATTATTGAGGGTTGTCACAGTTTATCTGTTAGAAATTGTGTTTTCTGTGAAAAGAGTGTTTAATATTTATGTTTAGAAAAATGGAAGCTTATCTGGTAGGCAGAACCATGGATATCCTGGCTGACATTGCAGATGATCTCGCCGTAAATGTATCAGAATCAGAGGGAAAGTGGCAGATTATTAAGTGCATTGTGGAAGCGCCAAATTACCACCGAGGGCATAGTTAGAGCGTGTTTAGAATGCCTTTGGAAGAGGTCTAAATTAGAACAGGAGATAGACTGGAAAGGCTAGAAGGGAAGAAGGATTTTAAGCAGATGGATAGGGCTCAGGAATTAGAATTGATAAGAAGGAGAGATCGTTTAGACTTAGTCGAAAGCCTTAATTGATAATATTTTCGAGGTTGTTCGAGTAGAATAAAGAATTCTTTGTGAGACACGATAAAGGAATCCTTGAGAAATTAGAATATGACCTCGATTGCGAAGCGAATTATAGTTTAGATCCATCCAACTAGATTTTCAAAGCGAGGGAATTGGGTACCTGAGAGAAAAATTACAGGCTGTAAATTCCTACAGAGAAAGTAGAGAATTAACAAGGAAAGCCGGGGTTAATCAAATTGACAAGAGAGACCTGAGCCGATTGCCGAACGTGAACGCTGCTTCGTTTGAGGCGAGACCTGTGACGTCTACTTACTTTGGCTTTTGCTAGCCACTACATACTGATGCGATGTAACTAGGCGATTTGTACATATTTGATTATAAATAGAGTTCTTAATAAAGGGCTTGTAAATACATTTAAATTAAGTCTTTGTCTTCGTTTACGAAAATGAATAACCTCTTCGGAAGATATTTTGTTGTCGCCACGAACCTGACAGCATATATATTTACTATAAGCCAGATTTACTTAAGTTTCTTTCTAATATACCTAAGACAACTACTGCGTATTAGCAGTATTATAATAATGCAAATAATACACAATACAATAATATTCAACAAATATAATAGACTGCTAGCCATTGTAAGCATACAATATTCAATATAATTATACTCAAATATTACAAGGATTAACATTATTCAAAACACAACAAACTTTTCAAAAAGCATACTTAAGTACAATAGCTCTTAAATATATTAACTTACAAAGAGCTATCATTATTTTTTTCCTACTAAAAACAACTCTAATTTCTTTTAGTGTATTTATTTGTATTTTCTAAAATGCATTTACTTAATTAAATATAAAATCTCGATTAAATATTTTTTCTAATAATATTAGTAGTTTAATTTTAAATAAAAGTAAAAGTTATTGAACTAAGTTTTAAGCAATATCCAGTACCATTTATCGGATACTTGAAGTAGGCTCCGACGAGGCCCGAATCCAGGAACTCCTCCATCATAATCGAAGACGAACGCCCCAAGCTATCCTTTTGACACTCATAATTACCCATTATGTTGTTGCAAGTAAGACAATTTCAAATTTACCATATTCAAATGCAAAAGCTATTAAATAACGTATTACTGCTTATTAATATTAGGCCCTGGCACAATTATTTATTCCGCCATAATAAAACAATTATTAACTTAAATTTTAAAGCCCCATTATTTTTTTTTCCCAATGCGGAGGCACTTGTCGTGAGACATTCGCCCATACCACGCAGCAATTTAGTGCCCATTTTATTGTGGGGGCACCATATAGCGGACAGCATTACCCCCTATGAAGGGACGACACGAACGGAGGCATTTTTCGTGGCGCAACGCCAGGATTTGATATGATCACCACTCAGCACCGAAAACCAGCGCGCTGTACCACTGGGCTGCCACAACCCTTAAGCCTCATTATGATGGAGTTTTAAACACTTATCAATATCAAGAAAAGTAACTCAGATCATAATACAGCACCAAACCATGAACAAGGTCAAAGAAGACACCAGAGCGAGCAGTTAAAATGCATCCAGATAGCCAGCCGAAATAGCACTATAACAACCAATCCACCGCTTGTATTGGCAGCCAAGGAGACCCCAGGCATTACCGGTAAGTTGTATTAAATTTGCATTATAGTGTTAAGATTATAAAACTATAGAAAAACCAAAGTAAATATAGGCCACACCTTTCAATTAAAGAATTGCTACAAATGAACCGTTCTTCTTTCATCCTACTACAAACCACCAACCTCGCTATATATAAAATTAATCGTATTTTAATCGCATACAAAAGAGTCACACAGGCCACCTAGTAATGTAATAAAGCAAAAAATAAAACTCAAACCTAAATGTATTCAAACGTTTATTTAAAATTGATTGCGATTTTCTTTCTTAAGAAAACTTTAAAACCTGATTTGTCTAAAATAGTCTATACTTGCTACATTCTACTCTCAATACGTCATCAAAATGAAAATCAGTGAGCCTATTTCTATATACATTCTTCACATATGTCATTTTGGAATTGGATGATTTACAAAGATACGTTGATACGAACAACGTGTAGCAGCAGCTGACCCATTTTTGTACAGTTTTGTATTTTTCAGACACTCATTTTCAAAATTGTGTTTACAAAAGCACATGCCTGATAATGAGTGCGAGTGCTTCGGGCCGCATATAAAAGCTTGAGTACCCTTGATCTAAAGGTTCAGTAGAGCAAATATGATATAATATTTGATTCCTAGGTTTACATGTATTCAGTGATGCAGACAATATTCTCTACTCCCAGTTTCTCGAGGATAATGCCATAGAGTTAAAAGCAATTCACTCTCGGTTTAATGATCCTGAAGTTGATATAAAATAAACTAACAGATGTTCGCTATAAGGCAGTAAACTTCAATGAACGTGGTCTACATGCAAAATATTTTTTACTACCACTCTGCGGGTAAAAAAAAGGAGAATTCACAGGTTCGTATTTATCAAAAAATTAAGGCAAGTATACCAAGCGGAATAGCAAGTCGTTCAACCAAATCTAGCACTCCTGTGTGTGCCTCTTTAAGTAAATATATATAAATAATATCACTATGAGCGTTTAAATATGTGTTGAATGAGCTATTTTTTTCCCCACTAACCATAGCAGTTCATAAAAAATTACAGACTTCCGTGCCTGGGTGAGAGGTACGTTTTTACTAGTTGTTAGACATTATTTTACTAATATATTTCAGACTTGTCCAGATATAAGAAAACTAAATCTCCAATTGAATCATGACAATGCCCTAAAAGTTTCATTTGGGAATAAAGTTTTAAATCGCGAGACACTGCTAATATTTGAGTTGCTGTCGGGCCAGAATATTTTTCTAGGGATTATAAGACGGAGATGCGCTTACATATGGGATTCCCACATAATTTGGCAAAGAAAACTAAGAAGGTATTAAATGAACAACCTGTTGGTAAACTCACAACTATTTTTACAGAAGCAGTCAACTTTGGTGGCATCGATATAGTTTTAAGCGATTAATAAACTCCTGTCAATTATGCGCTAAGATGTTTAGTTAAAAGCTGAAAAATAGATTTTTTTTTAATTTATTTTAATCTCAGTTTCATGACGCGAGTATGATATGATCTCACTAATGATAGAGTTCCGTGAAAAAGTCCGCGACGGTAATACCGCCACAGTGTGTTTGACTGGTCACTGCCGCCGATTAGTAGTTGCACTTAATACGCCAAATTCAGAATTCTAAAATAATTCGAACGACTTTGAAAATTTCAGAAATCTTTTATATTTTTAACTATCTTTCCGTTTAATTGAATCATATCTGTCATGTTTAATGGCTCAGAAAGCCCATTTACAAGGTTAATAAATTTCTGTTATAAACCAAAGTAATAATTTGTTCGTATTACACATGCTGCAAATGTTGTTTACGTATACATTTAAATCCTTCAGATCGGTACTTAATCACAGAGAAAAAATTTTCTAAAAGTAAGTAACCCTGTCAAGTATCAAGAAAACTAGAGAACAACCTGTTTACTTCCGTTTAAAATGAGAAAAAAACTGTATACTTTACTTTTCCTAGCAATTGCTACAAACATACTTCTTCTTCTTACGAATTCAAATTATGTTATGTGTAATATAAATCAAACATTTTAGTTTAGAATGAGTACTGGACATTTTAAACATTTCACATTTACGCACTTAATTAGTGGCGCCATCTATGAAACGAGGAAGACATTACATATAAAAAACACTACCCCCAAAGAATCAAACTACACAGATGAGGGATACGCATGAAAACCTATTTGAGTTTACTGAGTTTTTCATCCCTTGTGCCACCACAAGGTAGGGATGCGACATCGATGTCGATGTTTTCAAAACATCGATTTATTGAAGCCGATGTTTTCTTAACATCGATGTTTTGTGCTCGATGTTTTACGTTGTCACGATGTTTTCTTTTTTTAATGAAAAAGTACCATAAATAAAAAAAAAAATTAACCACGTAACATAATTTTCACACTCAGTAAATGTAAGTCTGAGTTCTGAAAAGGACGAATACAAAAGGGAGAACGATTCCTTAGCAAATAGACAAATGCCAATCAACAACCAATGAACCAATCAGAGAGAGCGCTTGGAATGTTCCTGACACTCCAGAACCTTCCACAGGGTTTTATTTACAAATAGTATATACACGAGAGCAGCCATTTAAGTTTTTGTTTTTTTCTGGTTTTATATAAGTTGATGTTAATATTATTAGTAGGATGCCTCCCAAAAGTACCGTTTGGAAATATTTTTGCAAAACCTCTGACAAATTGGCGAAATGCAATATTTGCCTGAAGTCCCTCAAAACTCTGGCAATACCACGAATTTATCTGGACATTTGAAGGCAAACATGGCGATATTTACAACGAGAATTTTGAGTCATCAATGTAGCCCAAGGCACAAGCAACCAAGTTTTTGTCATTTGTGTCAGCCCAATCAGAGAGTAAAATTAAATCACCCCCCTCCCCCCACGACTAACCGAAGTAACATTATGTTAGAGATTACTAAAACCAGTTTAAAAAAAATGATGTTCTAAAACATCGATGTTTAAAAACATCGATGGTTTTCGGGGCAATGTTTTATTAGTATCGATGTTTTAATATTGAATATCGATGTTTCAAAACATCGATGTTTGTTATCGATGTCGGATCCCTACCACAAGGGCAAAACAAACCGGGGCCTAATGTTGAAAATTATATCACGTGAAGTTGCAAACGTTTTTATTTAAAGAAATATTATCTTAGTGTTATTTATTATTTTTTTCTTTTTATAAGTAATTTTATTTTGATTATCTTTAACTGTGTCATTTTAGTGGCTGAGTAGTGGCACAAAGTCCAGAGAGGACAAGCTGCGCCAAAAAACATGGTAAAATTCGAAACACACACAATTGCATGCATGCATGCATGTATGCATACATTATATATATATATATATATATATAGATATATATTATATATATATATATATATATATATATATAGATATATATATATACAGTTGGCTCTCTGCTTAACGACTTTCAAGGGACCGTGAAAAATCGTCCTTAAGTAGAGATCGTCCTTAAACAGAATTTGTGAAAAGATAACATTTCCCATAACGTCGGAGGAGCCGGGACTGGGAAATATCGTCTTTAAATAGAGATCGTCGTTAAACAGAGAGCCAACTGTGTGTGTGTGTGTGTGTATGTATGTATAGATATATATATATATATATATACCGGGTGGCCATAATTAAACTGACAGTGCTCACAGTGTTCTGTAGAGCGATCTATTTGCGAGAATGACACCACATTTTGTAGGAAGATTAAACAAGACGGGGGACGAAGGATTCCGCGAAAAAATAAATTAGTTCCATAAGTCACCGCTAGGGGAATATTTGGCGCTGTATAATAGAAAATAGAGTGTTAACAAATGCAAATTAATACGGAATAAAATTACCTTTATTAGGCACATTTTCTTCTTTAGTTCAAGTGCAATATGACAACACTTTTAAAAAAGAGTAAAATCTACATAAACACCGATAAAGTCTCGTGATCTGCAATATCACGTACGCTGAGCAGAAGAATTTCTTTATTCAAATTTCACGTTACATCCATTGGCACAGTGCCAGCTGCTTGGGTTTTAAAAGGCAATGTGTTACGTTTCGAATCAGTGATTTGAAAGTTATGTGTAATGTCTCCTTCTTTAGTCCGAGCGTGCGTTCAGTTAGTATAAGTATCTGGAGCGCGGTGGCAGAGCAGCAGGCCAGTGATCTGAACGTCCCTGGTTCAATGCTGGTCACTCAATCCACGGCTGTGGTCATTAATGGTGGCCGGGGTCCATAAAATAGGTCGCGGCTGCAATGTCCTCCAAGTTCTCAAATTTATCTCTGGAGATGCGGAGTCAAGTGTTCCGATCTTGTCACTTGACTCGGTTCAAAATTATGGGACCGGTCATTTAGCCAAGTCAGAATCTGACCCTTGTGGTGCTAATTCAAAACAGGAGCCACCCCTTTCAGCACAATAGCCTATTAGGACCTGGTGAATGGAACCTCCAACCAGGGGGCATTAGCAACAACAACAACAGTATAAGTATAGATACTTGCTCTTCATTATAAAAAAATTCTTTTACCTCAACCAGTGCAACGCGTCAGCCGCTCTTCGTGCTTTTAGAACGCACAAAAAATGCGTAAAGGTAACGGTCCTGTGTCAGTTAATGGCTAAAAGCAATGGTTGCGACGTTTGAGAAAACAGGTTTCTCTGAAGGTTCAGTCAGGCAGAGGACGAAAACCTGTACCACAGGATACAATCGAAGCAATTTGCCACGGCGATTGTCGACAGAGGACCAGACAATATTGCTGCCACCTCTAGCGCTCGTGGATTAGCTCGGAATATGGATATGCCTTACAGTACGGTATAGAAAATCTTACAAAATATTATCAACTTCTATCCGTACAAGATCAGCCGTGTACAGGAGTTACTGTACCCCGACCATGATAAGCGATTGACTTTTGCTCTCACTTTCTTGCCAGAATGGAGGTGGATGATGCTTGGCCGTGGAAAATCTTATGGGAGACGATGCCCACTTTTACCTGCATGGAACTGTGAATACCCAGAACTGCCGAATTTGGGATGACAAATCATCACATGCAGTCACAGAAATTCCTTTACATTCACCAAAGGTAACTGTTTGGTGTGGGTTCACAGCGGAAGGTAATTTCCGTATTGATTTGCATTTGTTAACACTCTATTTTCTATTACACAGCGCCAAATATTCCCCTAGCGGTGACTCTTGGAACTAATTTATTTTTTCGCGGAATCCTTCGTCCCCCGTCTTGTTTAATCTTCCTACAAAATGTGGCGTCATTCTCGCAAATAGATCGCGCTACAGAACACTGTGAGCACTGTCAGTTTAATTATGGCCACCCGGTATATATAGATATATATATATCTATTATATATATATATATATATATATATATATATATATATATAAAAAGGTGGCATGTTTAGACCATAGATCTGCGGTGGGCACATGAGAGGCCAAAACGAGCCGCAATCCGGTCTTTATATTCTATAAAGAGCCACACGTAGATACACAAATTCAAAATTTTTTATTTTATGTAATTGCATACTTCACAAATCCCATATAAGAACACGTATAAAGCTAAGTGTCCACTTGTGACGAAACAGTCTCGAGAGTAGTCTTGACAATAGACTCACAAATGGATAGGGGCCTGAGAGCAGCCTCAGGGCCAAGCAAGTGCAAGTATCAGAGATTGCAGCTGTCACAAGTGGACATGCTCATTCATACTCTCGTGACTTCTGTTAGTGTTGGAAGATTTTTGTCAGAGATGAGGCTCGATTTCATTCTTTTATTTTATTTTTATTTTCATTTCGCAATAAATATAAATAGGTAAATATTTTTTCAAAATGAGTGAAAAGATGGTTGTACCAGATAAAAGAGAGTGAACTGATAATGAAGTGTTGGAGTTAATCCATCTTTATGAGGAACGGGAGTTTTTAATGGAACGTGAAACGTAAATTATACAGGAATCGCGAAAAAAAAAATGAGCATGTTCGAAGAATTTACGACAAAATTTAAAAACTGTGATGGTCATTTTCTTTTGCTTCTTCCCTTTAGTTGTTAGTTGGTACTTTTAGCGTATTATTCGTTTACTTGTGAGTCTGCTACAGCTATATTTTGTAGTGCTGTACAATAAATAAATTTTGAGTTTTATTGTACAATTACAAAGTTGTGATTTTGTTAACCCTATTTTGTTAGGTCAAAAACTTGGATCTACGTATGCAGTTTGTAGTATTGAAAATAAAATTAAGCTGAAGGAAAAGATGTAGTCGTAAAAAATACCTAAAATATGTAGCGGGACTCTACTGTTCTTGAATATTCGCTTGAATATGCTTACCTGAAGCCAGAAAACGAAGTGTGACCATCAATTTGTCATGAACAGGAAATTGCATCACGTAATTTTGTATCTTGCTTGACAATATGGTGTTTTACTAAATTTAGAAGCAGTTCAAATTGCACTGCAGACCATAGGCGTAGCGTTGGGGAGGGGGTACGTCCCTCCCCCCAACTTAACTTGAAATAAATTAAAAGTTAATAAAAGTTCAGTTAAAATCGGAAAATTGTAGAAAACTTTTAAGAAAGTTGGTTTTTTCCCGCTTT
Source organism: Dolomedes plantarius (assembly GCA_907164885.2). Lineage (NCBI taxonomy): Eukaryota > Metazoa > Arthropoda > Arachnida > Araneae > Dolomedidae > Dolomedes > Dolomedes plantarius. The sequence goes on from OU015501.1 coordinate 37,327,535, forward strand.
TTCAAACTGTGAAACTGAAGATTCCTATTATGTCTTTAGTCTTAACACAGTTTTTAACAATGGTATGATCCATAACAAAAATTAGATGCTATATTTTTTACTCATTTTATTTATAATATATTTATTTTTCTCATTGTATAACTTTTGAATATTATTCAAACATAATTTCTATTGTTATACAATTTTGAAAAAATCATATTTCATATTTTAAGGACCGTCCAGCAGTCAATGCGCTAAGGAGGGCCCTAACTGAATTCAGTTCGTGCCTCAAAACAAACAAACTGCGATCAAATCACACAACTGACTGCGAGTTCACTCTCTAGTCGACACGAAATGTTCCTGGTCACGACACTGCAGTGTCCTTAGAGTCTCACGAACCTGTCTCGAGAGCGTAAGTGATCTCAAATAGACAACACCCTGAGATTAATCTCGAGACTTTCTCTCGAGATTTTCTCTCAAGTGGACACTTAGCTTAAAAAAAATATTATGAAAAAGAAAATAATTTCAAAATTTTAGTAATAAAATTCAACTATAATAAAAATCAAATATTAAAAAAAATCAAATATAATAAAAATATATTAATAAAATAATTACATCTAACGACAATCTTTGGCCAAATTTTTAAAACTTGGCATAAAATTAGTTAAAGCTGTCCGCAGAAATTCTGCAAGATGTTGATTGGTCCACTATGAACGATGTTTCGACTTCACGAACTTCATTGTGGAGTACAGAGATTAACAGCAATGTGTTGTACCAATAATCGAAAATAGACGATAAGCAGCTTTTTTAAGTTTGAATATTTTGATTATGGCACGAGCTTCCAAAATTCAATCATACAAGGTGCGCCCATAAAGTAACCGGACAATTTTTTTATAAATAAGAAAAAAATATTACTCACCTTCAAATAAATTTATCTCCTTCAAAATAATGGCCAAAGGAGTCTATACAATTTTTCCAACGTTTCTTCAAGTCATTGAAACACTGTTTATAGGCGTTGGAACTAACCGTACACGAAATACGCGTAACATTTTATTTAATATCCGAGACGTTTTCAAATCTCTGTCGTTTCGTGGCCATCTTAAGCTTCGATAAAAGAAAAAAATCGGCTGGCGATAAGTCGGGAGAATATGGTGGGTAATTTATCACTGTAATTTATTGCTTAGCAAGATATTGCAGTACAGAAATTGCTATATGGGGCCTAGCATTATCGTGTAAAAGAAACCATTACCCAGAATCAAACATTTCCTTCCTAACTCGCCTTATACTGTTTCTTAATCAAAAAAGCACCACCTTGTAAAAATATTAATTGTTTGATTTTCAGGAACAAATTCATGGTGAATAAGTCCTTTGAAATAAAAAAAATGCAAACTCAATGAAAGGACAGAGATTTGAAAACGTCTCGGATATTAAATCAAATGTTACACGTATTTTGCGAACGGTTAGTACCAACGCCTATAAACAGTGCTTCGATGACTTTAAGAAACGTTGAAAAATTTGTATAGACTCCTTTGGCTATTATTTTGAAGGAGATAAATTTATTTGAAAGTGAGTAATATTTTTCTTATTTGTAAAAAATTGTCCGGTTACTTTATGGGCGCACCTTGTAGATGAAGCTTTGTGCTGCATTTGCAATGCCTGATCCTCTTTCAACTCTAATAACTCGGAATCTGTAATGACTCTGAAAAATTATACTCGTAATTTTAAAAGCATGATAAAAAAAATTTATATACTTTATTTAAACAGGAAAACTGACACGACCCTCCACAACGTCGAAAATTCTGCGCAGGTTAGAGTTGCACAAATCGGCCGAAGCACGAAGTAACGCTAGCAGTGTTAATGCATGTAGTACATACGTGTTACACTATCTGGCCAAAAGTATCCCGACACCCAGTGGCACGGACTCGGAGAGTCCTGAGGCATATATTAATATGATATTGGTCCTCCTTTTGCATTGATGACAGCCTGCACACGTCTGGGGAGACTTTCCACCGGTTTTTTTTTTATAGGTGTCCATAGGAATTGACATCCAGGCGTCCATTACAGCTGAAGTGAGTGCTGGCAGTGAGGATGGTCGATTTGGCTGGCTACGTAATCTACGTTCTAATTCGTCCCAAAGGTGTTCAATGGGATTTAGATCGGGGCTCTGAGAAGGCCAGTTCAGTTTCTGAACACCCATTTCGTCAAACCATGCCTGAGCAAGTCTCGATGTGTGAATAGACCAGTTATCCACGATCAAAGTCACTAAGCTCCCTTGACTTACTCATTGTCTCACAAACGCATAAATATGACCTGACAAACCACTAACAACACTTTTATAGCTTTCGGTTACGCATCAAATTACGTCACCTGCCAAATCCACTTCTTTAGGGGGGGGGGGGGGGGGGGGTCCGGATACTTTGGGCCAGATAGTGTACATGCAAGAGAGCTAAATTCCATCTACCGCTACTACCCCATTCAACATGCGGACTGGCTAATACAGTTTAAACACACGCGCACTATAAACGGTTCAGGGAAAAAATAAAACTAAAATTTTAATAGGAGCCGCATTTGTCCTCCGTTGCCATAGGCCATTAAAACGATTACCTATCTATATACACTGCTGCCCACCCAAATTGCAACACCAAGAAAGACAAGAGATATCACAACAAAATTTATTTTGTAGAAAACATGTTGACCAAGTATCAAATGATTAAATTTATAGACTTCTGTGAAGTGTGGTTCCTGCCAAAATCAGTAGCCAGAGTAGCCGTCATTGTTGGAGATCACCGCTGCCACACGCCTCGGCATTGATTCAAAGAGACTTTGGAGGAGTTCTTGGGGTACAGCAGACCAAGCAGCTTCCACACGTTGCCAAAGTTGATCTGCTGTGGCAGCTGGGGATGGAATCTGGGTCAATCGTAGAGCAACCATGGACCACATGTTTTCTATCGGCGAAAGATCCGGAGAGCGAGGCGGCCAGGGAAGTAATTCAATCTGGCGATTGACGAAGAACCGTTGGACAATGTGTGCCACGTGTGGTCGCGCATTATCCTGTTGAAATATGGCTGTGGGCAAGCCCTGAAGGTAAGGAAGGACAACTGGCTCCAACACCTCGGAGATGTACCGCTGGCTGTTTAAAGTACCGGCAATGCGTACTAGAGGTGTGCGAGAGTGATATCCAATACCGCCCCATACCATAATACCCGGTGCAGGACCAGTGTGGCGGTGCATAACGCAGCTGTTCAGCATCCTCTCTTCACGGTGTCTCCAGACTCGAATGCGACCATCGAGGTGTTGCAGACAGAAGCGTGACTCGTCAGTAAAGACAATTTCATTCCATTCTGCCGTCCACATCCTTCTGTCATCGCACCATTGGCGGCGGATACGTCTGTGGTTCTGCGTCAAGGGTAGACAAAGCAATGGACGTCTTGCGGACAGACCACGCTGCTGCAAACGGCGTCGAATGGTACGCGCAGACACTGGATGATGCGTTAGACTGCATGTGCTGTGCTATGGTTCGTGATGTGACTGAGCGATCAGTCACTGCCATGCGCACAATTTGCCTGTCATCACGTGAAGTGGTGCGCTGAGGTGGATGCGATCGAACACGCCGGTCCGTCGTACCCTCCTGCATCCAACGATCACATATCCGCATTACAGTTGTTTGGTTTCGTCCAACTCGACTACCGATTTCCCTGAAAGATAATCCACAATCTCGGTAGGCCACTATCCTTCCTCTGTCGAACTCGGATACTTGATCAAGAGATGGTCGCTGTTTTCGACGAGGCATAATTGATTGTTTTTATGAAAAAACCACAAGAAAAACACAATTGCCGAACTTGAAATCGTCGAAATCTCCAAGCCTTAAATAGCGCTTTGAAGTGGCGCCACAGGCGCGCGTGATGTGCGTCTGCGCTGAAATTCTAATCATTTGCATATCTCACCTCCGCTAATGCATGTTGTAAATTTCATGTTATTTGCATGTTTCCTTCAGGGTGTTGCATTTACAGTGGCCAGCAGTGTATATATATAACAGTTCCGTAACTGACTGACTGACATACAACGCACAAACCAAACCAAAGGACCTAAAGGGCTGAAATTTTGCATGGCGATTCTTCTTATAGTGTAGGGGTGCACTAAGAAAGATTTTTGAAAAAATCTTAGATTTTTTAGAATTAAATTTTTAAGCTGTTTTAGTAACTTTTTTAAAGTTTGCATTTAAAATAATAATTTGAGGGTTATAAAATTTATATCACGAGAAAGATCATAAAAATTCCTTTAAATTGAGATCTGTTTCGAATCCTTACTTCCATTTTCTGATTTTTGGTGAATTTTTAAAGGTTTATTTTTAGAATGTAATTTATTAAATTCTGATCACGTGATTCTTTTTCTGGTACTTGAAATAAATTTATCGTCACGTGCATAACTAAATAGACAAAAAAAAATTTTTTTTTCTTGCTAATGCGGCAGACGATTGGACATTATCCAAAATATATTAAAATACAGTAAAAGATATTATGTTCCTCAAACTGTACTATATTCTTTAGCTTGTCTTATTACATTTAATTTGAATATTTTCTTCTCGATTATTTTGTCTTATAAAAATATCCCTTACGATTTTTTTTATAAATATGTTAGTTTGTTTTTTATCAATTTTATACATTGATCGTCGTTATTTATTTTATATATATATATATAATATATATATATATATATATAAAATAAATAACGCCAGAATAACAAATATATATATATATATATATATATTTGGGCATTAATTGCACACATTGACCGTTGTATTTAATTTGAATGTATTCCGTAGCGAAGTGCGGGTTTTCAGCTAGTGTGTGTGTGTGTGTGTGTGTATGTACACTCAAGAGCCAAAACATTATGACCACCCCTACATTTTGCAATGAATTCGCCTGGATGACGTGGACGGCACGTGATCAGGTGGAAGTGGTATTTAACTGCTGCTGGAGAGTGAAGAATCATTCTTTCACTTACTTCTGTGTGTGATGGGAAAGGTTGCGGATCTAAGCGACTTTGATAGAGGGCAGATTGTAATGGCTCGGAACAAGTATTTCCGAAACTGCACGACTCGTGGGTTGTTCGCGACCTACAGTTGTTAGTACTTATACAAAGTGGATGAATGACGGTGAAACCAGCAGTAGGCGACATGGTGTTGGACGTCCACACGCTATCAAAGAAAAAGGTCGTCGGAGACAGTCTCGCATGGTGAAGCAAAACCGGAGCCAGACAGCGGCTCAGCTGACAGCCCAATACAATGCAGGGCCAAGTAGAATAGTATCGCAGCACACTGTTCAGCGGACACTGTTGGATATGGGGCTACGCAGCAAACCTCCCACTCGTGTGCCTTTGCTGACCAAGCGTCATCGCCAACTGCGCCTGCGCTGGGCCCGGGAACATCGCGACTGGTCCATGGATCAGTGGGAGAGAGTTGTCTGGTCAGATGAATCACGGTTTATCATTCATCACGCCGATGGCCGTGTCAGGATAGGAAGTCTCCCAGGCGAACTGTTGCTCCCTCAATGTACAGTAGGTCATACACAGGCCGGTGGTGGCGATATTATGCTTTGGGGGACGTTCTCTTGGGCGTCTCTGGGACCCGTGGTTGTGGTAGAGCAGACCATGAATGCTACAGGGTATCTGAACATCATTGCGGACCAGTTGCACCCTTACATGGCCTCTGTTTTACCAGCTGGAAATGGAATGTTCCAACAGGACAACGCCCGGTGTCACAAGGCTAAAATTGTATTGGAGTGGTTCCAGGAACATGATGCTGAATTCCAGTTAATGTCCTGGCCTCCTAACTCACCGGATCTCAATCCGATAGAACACATTTGGGATGTCATGGGACGGCAGCTCAGAGTTCAAAGACCACCAATTCGCAATATCTCGGATTTGCGTGACCGTTGCTTAAACATCTGGTACAATCTGTCTCCGGCCATCTACCAAGGACTGTGGCATCCATGCCAAGGCGGGTTGAAGCTGTGTTGCGCGCCAAAGGTGGGCCAACTCGTTATTGACAGGTGGTCATAATGTTTTGGCTCTTGTGTGTATATATATATATATATATATATTAATTAATTAGGCTTGTACTCGTTGTCATATCGAATTCTCTCACCATGCAGTCGTCTTCAGTTGTGGCGAGAATGATCACACTTTAACTGATAAGTAAATTCGTTTATTCTTCAAACTTAATACACCCCCCCCCCCCCCGTTAACTTCTAAACGGTGACAGCTTAGGTCATAAAGTTTGTGTCTAGGTATAATAAAAAGGCTATGCACTACTCGATGAGACAACTTAGTCTTACTGCCCTTACACCAGCAAATTTTCTTAGGGAAATTAAAAGCGGTATCGCACCAGACCTCAAAATAAATCAAAGTTCAAATAGTTTACGGCGAAGATTACAATACATCCAAACAGTACGAGAAGCATTTAGAAAAAGGCTTCGCTTGCAAAATTTGGGAGCATTGTGTACGAAACAGACACCAAAAATTCCCCCCTTTAAAAGGAGACAGTTCTCACTGGTGACGACGAGAAGAAGAGACCATTTTGGCCACTTGGTCGACTAGTTAAAGTGCTATCGGGGGCTGATGGTATTGTTCGTCGTGCTAGAGTAAAGATTCAAGGAGGAGAGTTAGTTCGAGCTGTTCAAAAATTATATCCCTTAGAACTCTCTTCACTTGAAGTAATACCAGAGACAGTACAAAGAGAAATAAAGTGAAAAAGAGAAACAAGAAGCTGGCTAGTGGCAAGGAATTAAAAGAGGACTTTCTTGATCGAACTAAAACGAAACGAGAGAATCCTGTGACAACTAGCAGTGATCGTGTAATTAAAGCACCTAAAAAACTTTCACTCTGAACTCTACAAGGAGAAAGAGGGTTACTTTTAGGGAAAAGAAAAGTAAAAATTGTGATTTTTAATTTTCTATGCAATACATTATTGGTACTATTGTTAATATTTTTATGTAGTGTGAAATGTTTAATTATTTCGGCATTAATATTTAGTAGTATTAGTACATTGGTGTAAAACATTCGTATATTTCAGTAACATTATGTAACTTTACACTTGGAGTAGCTTTAAAATCTCCAGAGTAATAACTATGTTTTTAACTTTCAGTATTTCAATTAACTTAGGTGGGAATATGTTGAAAATTACATCACGTGAGGCAGCAAATGTTTTATTTAAAGAAATATTCTCTCGTGTTTATTATTTTTTTCTTTTGAATATGTAAATTTTATTTTGATTTATCTTTTAACTGTATCGTTTTAGTGGCTGAGTTGTGGCAACAGTGAGAACTCGTTTCCTTATTCTATTTAAGAGAGTACTACGCCTTTTATTAGGCTTATATTCGGTGTGCTTACGTTGCAATAAACGTGTTTTACCGCACAATTTGGAATCTTATGAATAATTTTTAATGTTCTGATAGTCGATTATTTGATACCTACAACTGATTCTAAACGACTGCAGATAACCTATTTAACCGCAACCTAGAACCTGACGACTCTCAAATTTAGGTTTAAATTGCGATTTCAAAAAATTTACTTCTTAATCAAATCAAATTTCTAAAATTTGAGAGTAATGAATTGTAAAAATTTGCGAGGCAATATTCATGATTTTATGAGGTTTGAAAACTCGTTTAAAAAAAAGGGGGGGGGCACCAGCGATTCTCAACTGTTATGCCTAGCCCTCCCCCCCCAAAAAAAAAAAAAAAAAAAAAATCGTAACTAACGATAGTAAAATACGTTCTACACATTCTTTGCTTATCATCTACGCCCCCTCCCACCCTTGAATATCACTCACGCCTCCCCATGGGGTCGCACGTCCTAGGTTGAGAATCACTGCATTTGGCCATATTAGCCCACCTACATTAGACATCTGGCGAAAATTCAAATCCGGCTCTCGGTTTCACGTCCATGCCTAGAGTGGTCCCACTCCTGTCATGGACGTTTGGAATCAACTTTAAGCAGTAGGTCCCGATCTAATAAGCCACTGTAGCGCTCCAAACCAAATCGGCTATCGGTTTACAAAAGGATCGGGCGAAGCCTAACCCGCCGTGTTCCAGTAAATTAACATGCTGATTTTAAGGATCATTTTTCAATAATCCGATAAAAATGTGCATCAACATTTGACACTATCACCCAGATGCCGCCCCTGGGGGGTGCTCGGTCAAAACTGTGGTGGCACGGGGCTAAAAGCTGGCCTTGTGGTGCCCAACAGGCATGAGCTGAACTCTTCGCCCTGCAGTCTTTAATGTACCTGATTCGGATTTATCCGACTATAAAATTAATCACAACACTACGTTATCATTATATTATTATCACTTGAATCTACAACAAACAAAAAAAAAGAATCCTGTCGTTTATCTAAGCATTCATGAGCTCTCCACTCGAACTGTACTGAAATGAATATCTATGGGTGGAAAAAATGGACTACCTTAACTCGCCCAACTACCGATTTGCTACCCTTCAACGTTTTTCAGTGACCGTAAAACGTTCAGAATATTCAACTTACCTTGCCTGCAAATTACTTTCGCAGCTTAACTTCAAATACCAGAAGGTTTTGTCTGATAGTGAATCAATTTAAATACGCAAAGAGACGGTTGGTCCGGTCACATTACCATTACCTTGTGTTACATGAGAATCAGGACCTACAGCTCAATATGCCCAGAATTGTCGACAGGTCGATCGCGACTGACCAATCAATCGCAAAGTTTTTCATTCGGTCGCACTCACATTTTTTTTTTTTTTTTTATAAGCGAAGTCCACAGAAAGCTAAAATTTTTCATTTTCAAAAGGTATGACGAGCAGAAAATCTGAAAACCTATCTCAGGAAAGGTGGCAAAATTTAGTCATTCATGATGTTTTGTTCCGTCATTTTTAAATTTAGAAATGTAAGTTTTACTTCCATTTCAGTTAGTTTGAAGACTTTTTTTTCTTCTTTTGAACATTTCTAAACCTTAAAATGTGAGATGTCAAAAATGATTTGTAAATATCACTCACTCATCCATTCAACTGCATATAGTTTTATAGCCAAATACTACTTTAAGGGTCAGAATTCTTCAAAAGAAAAAAAAAATCGTCTTCAAACTAGCAGCAAAAGAATGAATTCAAGATTGCAAATGAAATTATATTAAATGTGCTGAAAGCAAATTATTTAAAAATGCAGCAAAACAAACTGTTCTGCACAGACATGAAGTGTTTTCAGTACCATAGTATGGTAATTTTTTTTCTCCAATAGTAGTGCATGCAGCAATGATCACAGATCAACAATAAAAGTGTTTTGTCAAAATTACACAGTCTAATTTAAAAGCTTAGTCATGACTAATTTTTACATTCAAAATGTAAATAATTCTGAAAATAGCTTAACTGAAAAGAGGTAACAAGAAATTAAAATTCATAAGTCTCCTCTCCTCTCACAAAACACGTACAACGAGTGTCCCAAATATCGCCTACTCGTGTTTCTAAAGTATGGTTCGCGCTATGTATGAGAAAATGCAGTAACTTCTTTGTTCTGGGTTCGTACTAACAGCGGCGATAGCGACAGCGCTCTTATCACTGACAACAGAAACTATATGGCGTCTGAAGTTGTTTTGGCTGTTGTCTTCGTAAACTTTGGCTCCAAAGAATCAGAATCCAGTGAATGATCAGGTAGTTGCATCCAAATTATAATTTTGCTTATACCATTTGAAAGTGCATTTAACAGAGACTTTGCTAGCAACGCCTTTTAACAGGTGCTCCTAATTTCGCCTGATAGGCGGTAAGAGGAACAGAGGTAGGCGATATTAGGAACCGCTCTGGAGTTCACTGGAAATTTAAATTTTTCTAATTTAGCTACATAATTTAAACTGGCACTGGTTTTGGAGCTGGTTGATCTCAGGATACCAAAGGAAATAGTTCTTAGGGATGTTCTTTGAGTTTTCAGCCTAATCAGAAACTGAAAAGTAGATGAAATGCCGAAAAAAAGTTACAGTAGGCAATATTTGGGATACCCACCTTTCTGTACTTGGTTGACAAGAAACCCATAAGCATTTGAAAAAGTCTTAAGGAAACCCCCTTCATGTTCGGAGAGGAGTGTGTTAATCTTCTTGAATAGTTGAGCACATAATAGTAAGCAACAACATCCAGACACCTACTCATGATTAAAAGATGATGTCCTTAATTTGGAAATCACAAAAATTTGGCACAAATATAAAATTTAATAATCTACACACATCCTTAAAGCTTTTTGATAAATTACCAATAAATGTAACAGGAATAGAACATTAAGAAAAGCAGTGTCATCTTATGCCACAGGCTTCTCAAAGAATTTACAATGCATGCATTTACACAATAGCAAAGATTGTGGTGAAGCTAAGATAATCATGACGGGTGAAGGGAGGTTAAATGTATCTTAGTTAATATAGCATTTAAATTCACACACACAAATAAATAAATAAAAAGAAGGAATGCACAAAATTACATGTAAACTGTAAAAATCAAATGCAAGAGTTTAATGCTTTTTTTTTTTTTTTTTTTGTAGTAAAAATATACATAAGTATTGGCTGTACACAAAATTCAAATGCATATATGTATAGAAAAGCTTATTCTAAAGCTGATGATACTTTTATAAGTAATATACATTCACATGTAATTACACACAAATATTAATTAATCTAGATTTTACAGTATAAAATAATGCAGTCCTTGATGTCTTACTGTGAATAACAAAATTTTACATTCAAATAACAAAAATGTGATAGAGTATGTTCCAACTTAGAGAAATTACTTCAGATGCAGTAGTCAACAGTTAGTTCCCTATGGAATGAAACATGTATTTCAAGGGAACCTCTCCCAACTTATATACATTAACTTTAAAATTATTTGCAATTAAAACATTTATTCAACTGTTCTAAACAAAATATGCTAGTCTACATAGCTGCATGTTAGACATATAAAGCCTTGTTCTTATTAAAAATCAGTTCATTAAGACAGAGATAATATATATCCAGCTTTTGTTCCAGTTACATGTTTTGGAGGCACACTTACATACAAAACTTTATGAAAAATGATTTTTGTTTTCTGGATAAAAAGTTCAAAAGAACATTTTGTACTCTAGAATAGTTTGAAATGGAGAACACACTGAGATTATTAAGATCCATTACAAAAGAAAATATCTAGCCATAGAAATACACCAAATTAGAAATACAACAGTTAATAAATGCTCATATTTCATATCAAATATTACATAGGCAAAATTAACCAGAATCAAGTCGAAGCACATGAAATTTGAGAGCAAAGTCAACATTTAAATTCAAATCACAGACAGTAATATGCACATTCTGTTAAACCTAAATAATTAAACACAAAATAGACCCAAAAAATTACAATTAAAAAACTGTTAAATTCATCTTATAAACAGCAACAACTCGGCAAAAACTAAAATAATTTTGTTAGTAAGTTACTGATAAAAGCTATCAAGAATCTAAGTTAAAATTAGAAGACTAGAACAGAACTAGGAGTAACAGAATTTTAAAAAGCTAATTTTAACCTTCTCATACTATAACTCATTAAAAGTTAATTTCTAAAACTCTATAGTTGAACTACACAACTCCAAAATTAAAATCTTTCATAGTAGCAAAATTTCACTTTCCAAAACATTAGTATCACTCACAAATGTTTGAAAAGAGGCACAGAATGAGTTTTTTTTTTTTTTTTTTACTGAAGGTTTGCAGAAAAAAAATTATAATTCTGAATAAAATGAAAGTAACTGACACATGCATAAATATATTTGAATCATAAAACAGTGGTTCTCAAACTTCCATAAGATGTACCCCAAAAGGTCATGACTCTAATGGACCCCACCAAAAATTTCCTCAAATTACCAATTTAAAAAATATTAAAGTTTAGAAAGCTACTAAATTTCTTTTCAACAGATAGAAAACATATCGATAAAAAATATTCTTAATATGACAAAGGTTGGTTAGTTTAGAGCAGGGGTTCCCAACCTTTTTCCAACATCGACTCCGTTTAAAAGAATGATTTTCTTCATCGACCCCCCCCCCCCCCACTCACATTTTTCTTGCATGTCAGGCTGACCACCTGACCGAGACACATGCTATATGGCACCCCAGGCCTTGGTCCACAGTGCTGAAAAGCAAATCGGACTGTTGTGCCTTGAGTTAGTTTTTAAATCGAGTCTTTGCTCAGTAGCCAAAAAAAAAAATCATTTTGCATGCCACTAAGTCATAAAGACCTGTTCTTGAACAAGCATTTGAAAATTTCATTGCAGAGCTGTATGTTAATTTTTTTCTTTTCCTTTCTTTGAAAGATTTACTTTAATCCAAGTAGCTCTGAACAGGGCTTTTTTATCACATGGGCAAATCGGGATTTTGTCCAGGGCCCCCAAAACACCCTTGGTGTATGCACCTAGTACATCTAATAGTATGTGTAGCCCATGGATAGTTATTTTTATAAATGTTCGTAAGGGGGGCCCCCCAAATAGGATCTGCCCAGGGCCCCCCAGCGTTCATAATCAGGCCCTGGCTCTGAAACCTAAATTTGATGCCCTTCATGTCAGGATGTACGAGCGGTCTAAGGCCCCAGACTCACATATTATTCTGAGAAAATCATTAAATCAAGTCTTTAGATAATGCATACAGAAACTCATTCTGTATGCCACTCAGTCAAAGACCTTTTATTGAACACTCATGTGACAGTTTCATTGCAAAGCTGCATGTTAATTTTTTTCTTTTCCTTTCTTTGAAAGATTTACTTTAATCCAAGTAGCTCTGAAACCTAAATTTGATGCCCTTCATGTCAGGATGGTCGAGCGGTCTAAGGCCCCAGACTCACGTATTATTCTGAGAAAATCATGAACTCAAGTCTTTAGACAATGCATACAGAAACTCATTCTGTATGTCACTAAGTCAAAGACCTTTTGTTGAACACTCATGTGACAGTTTCATTGCAGAGCTGCATGTTAACCTTCTTTTCCTTTCTTTGAAAGACTTACTTTAATCCAAGTAACCCTCATGTCAGGATGCTCAAGCAATCAAAAGGTGCCAGACTTAAGGATTATCCCCAGATAATTATACAACGAAGTCTTTAATCAAACCCAGAAAATTCCTGTTAATGACAGAATCATGAAGCTCAAATTCATTTCATTCCCATGAAAATCTCCAAGACTGGGAAGTTATGCATTCACACCTTCTTTTGTTACAACTGAAAACTTCTCTTAGGTCTATTATTTTATAATGAAACATGAAGGATGTCATTTATTTACCTCAGAGACTTTTTCCTAGCTCATTCAAATACTAACTGTTGCTAGTGCCTAACTTATACCCAGCTTAACTGATGACAAAAAATGAAATATAAAAAAATAAATAAAATAAATACTGCCTGTGAAAGAAAAAGCATCAAATATTCTACCAAAATTTCGAACACACACACACACACACCAAAAAAAAAAGTTTACATGAAAGAACAGTGATGCATAACCACTTGTCAAGACACTATTGATTAGTAAGTTATCATATGAAGGCACTCAAGACTGTTTAAGTTAGCTTATTTACTTTATAGAAAAGAAAATTTATCATTGCTATATTCTATACTTCAAAATTACTGAGAAAACAAATCATAATATAAAATATAAGTAACCAAGCTCCTAAAGAGGAATTGAAAATACAGCAAGTTTTTCAGATAATCAACAACTTCTAACACATTTGATTATATGTCACTTTTTTGGTGCTCCTGACATATCCCCAGGGGTACACTTAATCCCAATCTGAGAACCAAGTCTTGAATGCACCAGACATACAGACAACGCTTTCCAGGTGAAATTCCCGAAACCAAACAGTCATGAGACTACAGCAAAACACAATTCTAAATAGTGATACTGATATCATTTATAAAATATGGGCAGTGCAAGTTTCAGTTTATAACAACCACTAGGAAAGTTTAAATTACTTAAAAATACCAGAATATGATGCATAATTCTGAAACAAGAAAGAATTTTGAAACTCAGATCTGAATTTTTACTACTCAGAATGAAAGTTATTTCATTGATATAAAGGAATAAGAAAACAACATTCTTGTTCCATTTTTTTACGCATCAGCAGTGCTGAGATTACAAAACATTTAAATAAAACAGAATCATAAATTCCTTCGAGCAAATATGAAAAGTTATAAGCAAGTTGTACCCCTTTTACATTCTCATGAAATTTCTTTTAAACCCTCTCCAATAATTTGAATTAAAATAACAAATTAAAGAAAATTTTCACATTTATAGAATTAGTTTCTTAATATAGATTACTTTCTAATTAAATGAAGCAATAATGCATACAAAAAAGTTCTTTTAACCTCTTGATGTACAAAAGCATCTCAGATACATCATGTGTTTCTAATGCCATTGTAAATATTTACGTCTCTGAGACACATGCAGGTTTAAAGCTTGCACAAATAGTAAATTGAAAAATATTTTTTTTTGGTCAGATCAAAATTAAATTAATTCATAAAGGGGTTAAAAAGTAATTTAAGTCTCTCACATGTGCATAACAAAAATATACGTAAAAAAATAAATAAGATTAATTTTAAAAATTCACTATTTTATGAAAATATAAATGTGTCACTTATATCTTAAGAGCATGCACAGTAGGGTTTAATACATATATTCTCACAGGATTCTTTATAATGATAAACTGGTATTTAAAAATAATCTAAACTTCATAGTTAACATTTCTGTCTTCTGTGGTAGCAGTTTTCACTCAAATACAAATAATTACATCACAGCATAGCACCTATACACAATAGATACTTAAAGAATTTCAGCTTGATTAAAAAGCAACCTTACAATTTTATGCCATTTCAACATAAAAAGCACATAAAACACTTAAAATCAATATGCTGATATTTTTTTCTCATTTAAATCAATAACTTAATAGTGTGAGCATGCTAGAAATATTTTAAGTCAAAATAAAATATATATATATAACAAAACTAAGACTATAAATAAAATATACCCAAACTAATAAAACGTACAGACACATACTTCAAAATCAACAGTATCACAAACAAACTAACACATCACAAAACACGAAAGAATTTAACAATGTATGGCTTTAAATTAAACTGACACAAGCACTTTCAAACAAAAATAGCATAAATTAGTCTTACTATAGGTGATGATAAATTAAAATATGATGGACATCCCATATTTACCTGACTCTTAATTACTAAAAATTAAGTGGGGAATATTATCGAAATGACTTAGAACTTTTCTTTTAATGCAAGCATTTCATGCTAAATGCTGCATTTGCAGACATGCATTTATCATCAGCTGTTCACATTTGTAAATATAACATTAAAAAAAATTTTATGATGAAATGTGACTTTACATTCTAAACTTTATAAAGACACAATACAACAAGAAAGCATTAAAATAAAATTTATTAGTATAATAATCAAAACAGAAAAATAAAATTCTATCTAAACAAATATAACCTTCTACTAATAACAGTTTTATGTATATAAAGTTTTATAAACCAATAACTTAAATGAATAAAAACTGCAATTTTCTTAAAATACATAAATAAAAATACAGATCTTTTAACAGATAAAATTATTGCAATATTTGCAAGCATAAAGTTATATTTTGATTATCAATCTAAAATACTTCAAACATTTTATGTTCTTTTCTATACTCTGAAATTCCCTCAGTATAAAGGTATTCAAACACAAATTACATTTAGGGATTAAGAAAAAATTTTTGTCCAATCACATCACACCCACCACAACCAACAAACAAACAAATTCCCCATTTAGTAGCATTTTTATTAATGGAAAAATAAAAGAACTTTACATAACTTCTAAATATTTATTTTCTTGTCAGTTCTAATTCCCTCACAGTTGTTCTAAGAGTAATCGAAAGAGACAATTTGAGAAACAATGTGTCAAGACAGCTCAAAGATAGCTCCCATAAGGACTGACTTAAAAACTTTACAAAGCAAGAAACTTTTATAAGGTATTAACTTGTATAATACAGTCAGCAGATGAACTCATTGTTTGTTTAATCTGAGGTTTGATATAATAGCAAGTTTTCATTGATATTTTAAACCTAATCAAACAAATTCTTTGATTTAATTGTAAAAAAGAAATCCCATGAAACAAATCTCCATATATTTATTGCTTGTATCATTAGATTTAATTGCATCTCTTTACTAGAAGAAGATAACACTAAACATTCTAGTTTTATTGCTTAATTTTTCCTTTCAAATTAAACATGGGTTTAATTAGTAGATGGACCTACATACCTAGGCTGACCAGATATTTTCTCTCCCCCCCCCCATGTTGAAAGGACCTTCAACAGCTGTTACAAACACACACACACACACATTAAAATCTCGATCGATTGTTCTCTGAATCACTGTTTTCCCATATGTGTTGTTTATTTCACCCAGTCCTGATGATGATAATGCTTTATGTTCCCGCATTTATGGTTCAGTTCAGTCGGTCCCTTGAAAAACGAGAGATCGAGATTCTACTGTATATGTATTAATTATAGATTTAGTTCAAAGGTTAGAAATTGATTCAAGCGTGCATGCACACATTCAATTAAGAATTTTAAAGAAAACAAGCAAAAACATTTTTAAGAAGACCTCAAAATGATTGAAAAGTCATTCCATGAAATGTGTAAGCATTAATTAAATGTTTACAAGTTCAAATGGCATGTTATTAAGGCTTCTGCCACTTCCAAATTTCTGGTAAAAAAATAAGTAAATTTAAAAAAATCTTAATCTTAACTTTGGTAACACTACATTTTCTTTTTGAAGCCATTTTAGAAATAAAAGGACAGCTCCAGATTTAAGTGACATGTTAGCATTATAACGTGAAATTTAAAAATAATGAAGAAAACTCCACACACACAACAGTCCAACCCAAATGTAGTTTTCAAATACAACTGCCTACCATAATACAGTATCAGTCTATTATTTCTGCTTGGGAGAGAGAAAAAGGAAAAACAAATTAACAACAATATGGCAGACAGTGAAGCAAACTGCTAGAACCCTGGTCAACCCTTTCATACCTATTTTTAAATAAACATATTTTGCTAACTTGTTAAGCATTTTTATGACTGGAATATTTAAGAAGTCAAATGTTAATGAAGACTGACAAACATACAAAATTTTTTACAATGTTGACTGCACACACACTAAATTTTAGAAAGTTTTCACATGCTAAGTTTATCAGAATTCTTATTTTTAAACACAAGTTCTATTATGTTTAGTTACTAAACCCAATATTTGCTAGTAAATTCAAATACTGATATACACAGATTATAAATTTATGCATAAAATTAAAAGAATCAAATGAATTAAAATAGATTATACTACTGGGAAAAATATACCAAACTATTAGAAAGAAAATACTCTAAATTTAATACTAAAAGAAACAAATTTAACAGCATAGCTTGACAATACCTTTATTAATATATTCAATATATTTACCATTGAAGTAAATCCAGCATTTATAATTCTAACATAGATATACATTAATACCCTGCATTCTGAAATAAAATGATACTTTCATAATATATAAAAAAAACTCATTATGTTAGAGAGAATAATATGCAATCAAATTATGAAAAATCCTTTCTATGAAACAATAACATTTAACAATGTGCATAGCAGAGGGAGTTTTAGGAAACGTTTATACACATGGGAAAAACTTATGAAAATATGAAAAAGAAAAGGGTAAAGTAAATGCACTAAAAAATCTTTGAAAAGTGGAATTAATATGTGGACTTTCATAAAATTTGGGCCAACAATATCTGGCTATGAGTTTTGTTCATTCTGTGTTACAAATAAATATTTTGCTTACAACTTCAAAAAATTCATTTTAAGTTTTAGTACTATAAAGAGCAATACACCTGTTTAGATGTACAGACACTACCCTACTTACGAACAAGTTACATTCCAGACTGTTTTATTTTGAACAGTTGATTAGAAGTTATTTAACGTCACTTTAAAATTACCATATTCTTCACCCATATTTAAGTACAATAGACTGTAAAATCAATAAAATACTGTACTTTTTTCATCCTAAAACATAATACACTGTTCAGTATTATATTTTAAAGGTTACCATCTTTTATGTGTCACCTTTTTTCACCACAATCTAATTTCTTTATAATCGCCATAATAGTTTCCATTGAAATAGCTTGCCACTCTCTTCACTTGCATTACATTTATTATTAACCATGATAGATGAAAGATTGGGATAAATATTTCACGATAAAATCACACCAATAACTTGGTAAGTTATTTTCTGGTGCTCCATTGGCATACAGCTCATATTCAAAATATTAGAATAATTAAATTTTTTTACAAATTGAAAACATCGTTTGGTAATTTAATGTCTTTTAATGCAAATATGCAAACGATATTTTTATTAAGAACATATTGTTGATTAAACTTATTTATTATCGTAAAATTAATATCATTTTTGAAAAGATTAATTGAAAAAAAAATTATTTTGAAAAGTCAAAATATTAGAATATTTATTCAAGTGGTTCAAAATATTAGAATATTTCCCATTAATTCTTCTTTAATTATCACCAATTCATAACTGGTGGGATCATTGATTAAATTCAGCTGATTTTAATTAACATCAGTATTCTTTTTGCAGTTAGTTTCCTTTTTCGTCTAATAATGGGTCGTGTGAGTGATATTCCTGAATCTATTAAACTTCACATGGTTGATTTGTATCGGCACGGTAAAAATCAATGTTATATAGCAAATTATTTACATTTTTCGCAATCAAGCATTAGTAAAATACTAACACAATATTCAAAAAATGGAAAATTTCAAAATAATCGTCGAAATGGCGGCCGAAAACCAAAAACATCTGCTAGAGATGACAGGAAACTGAAGCGTACAGTTAAGAAAAACCGTTTTAAAAGTAAGCAATTCTTGCACCGAAGATGGAAAGAAGGAGGAGTTTAAGTTTCTAAATCGACAACATTAAGACATCTCCATAAATTTAAGTTTGAATCTCGTGTACCAAAAACAAAACCTCTCATGACTGCAAAACAAAAGCGTATAAGATTGAATTGGTGAAAATCAAGACGTTTATGGAGCGAAGAAGATTGGAAAAAAATATTTAGTGATGAAAGTATGTTTTGTGTTTCATATGGTAATCAAGGTATTCGAGTTTGGAGAATGAAACAGAAGCATTTGATAAAGAATGCCTTAAACGTTCGGTAAAATTTGCTGTTAGTGTCATGGTTTGGGGTTGCATGAGTGCAGAAGGACCTGGAAAATTATGCATCTTCTACAAAAAGGTTAACTCTCAGATATATCAAGAAATTTTGGAATATTACATGATTCCATCATCAGAAGATTTATTTGAAGATGATTTCATCTTTCAACAAGATTTAGCATCACCGCATACCTCGATGTCAACTAAGAATTGGTTCCGCCAATGTAAAATTAAGGTACTTCCTTGGCCACCAAACTCACCAGACATTAATCCCATCGAAAACTTATGGGGTATAATGAAGAAAAAACTCCAAGAAAATCCTTCTTCAAGTAAAACTGAGTTAGTGGCACGTATAAAGTCTATTTGGGCTAATATTGATAGAAATGTTTGCAAACACCTTGTATATAGTATGCAAGATCGATTGTACACTGTTATTAAAGCTAAAGGGGATGCTACAAAATATTAGCTACCATTTACTTCATATTCACAAGGTAATATTTTTGCGTAAAATAAAATATTCTATTCTAATATTTTGATGTGTTTCAGAAAGCTGTTGTATACCTAATTTATTGTATTTTATATTTTGTAAATGTTAAAATCTTATCTAAACATTCCAGATTTAATTTATAAGAAATTGAATTGCATTTACTTAGTATCAAAAATAAATAAATGGAAAATAATTTCTTTCTTATTACTTTTTCTCAATTATTCTAAAATTTTGAATCTGAGCTGTAGATACAAGGGACTGGGATGCTGGGCTTGGTATATGCAAATGTGTGGACTGGTGGCAAAAATTGGAACTGATGAATGGTAAAGAGAGAGCTCTAAACAAAATTGGGAGTTGTGACCCAGTCTGTTTGTATCTCTGAATGTTCGTAAGTCAAGAGGTGTCTGTATATTAATAGGTATAAATTATAAGTACACATTTACATGTATGAGTATGCATATGTAAAAACATTATGCAGATTATAGATCTAACCTAAATGCACTAGGTAGCTTCAAAACAGTTCCTGAAATCCATAGCCTCCTCCATGAAAAAAGAAATAAGTAGAATTCAACGTTATCATAATTTAGAATCATCTACAATGTCACACCAAAGGTGACATAACTATGTGCTTTCGAACATTAGCAAAACAGTTTTTGCAATGTGTGTATAAGCATCATAGGAATTTAAATGACACTTATTCAGCAGTATGGGAAAAAAAATCCTTTATGCTTTAAAATTTGAAGTTTTGAGTACTCTTTTAAAGACTTTTAGTCACTTTTAAAGAAATTAAAATATTCATTTAATGCTGCAGTGAACTAAGATATGGTAAGGAAAAAATTCTTAAAATTCATTAATTGCACAGTTTGATTTGTTAGAAACATTATCTTTTCAAGAGCTATCATCTGATATAGTTATTTTCATATTGAATGTAACTTATCAGCATTTTTAAGAATATCTAGAATTTTTTTCTATTTTTTTCCTTTAAAAAGAGAAAAAAAATCCACTAAATTTTGAAAATCTCCTCCAGATAAGAAATTTGACTCCATTAAGCAATGTTTCTAAAAAATTTTATTTACCACAAATGGGAGTGTCTAATTATTTGTGTGCCCAGTTCCCACTACCTATAAGAGATATATTTATTATTTAGTTTTTAATTAGAGCCCCAACACATAAGTTGGGAATAAGGAAAGTATAATATAAAGTTATAAATCTGATTGGCATTAGTGATTTCATGAAGCTGTGTTACTGTTGACAATCTACATAGCAGTTACTGCTTAATCACATCAACTCATAAAAACATTGAGCATTTGGAATGTTGTTTGAAAAAACAACAGAAAAACTCACAAAATAGCATATAAAGTTGGATTATCTATAAGTTGTCATTAATTTTAACAATGAATCAATATTCATACATAACATGTAACAAAAAAAGTGAATCTTATATCTAGATAAGAAAGAAATGTAAATGGCAATATATTATGAAACCTACCAGCTATGGCATTATAAATACATTTTTAAACAATCTTGTCACATAACACTGCAGTTTTTCTGTAATACATATGGACAAAAAAAGAAAAAACCCACCAGTCATATGGGGAAACATCAACTCCCAAGCAAAATCAATGTTGTATCACTAAAGGCATTAAGAAAAAAAATTGTTAATCAAACCTTATGTTATTTATTATGATTGGAGAGGAAGAGAACAGATTCCCCATGAATTTTTGGATAGAATTTATTCTAGGAGGCCAAACAATAAAGAAGAAAATGTACATAGATATATATCAGCATCTATGGAATGTGAAAAGGAAGAAACATCAACAAAAACTGAGAAATAAATCTGTCATTCTTTATCAAAGTGCTATTCCATATCAAAGCATATTGGTTAAACAACTTTGAAATCTTAAAATATTCTCCAGACCTGTCACCAGCTGATTTTTAATCTCTGTCATGTAATTGATGTTGAAAGGCCAGCAATTCAAAGACTAATGATAACACTACCACTGTGACTAATCACCGTACAGAACTATCACAGAATAGGCTCTGAAACTACTTTCAGCTGCTTCATAAATATTGATAACACTAAGTCCAAAATTAAATTATTTTTAAGGAAATTTATATAAATATAAGCATAAAATTTTAGTTCACTGTTTTCTAAAAATAAGCTCAAAAACTTCTGAAGCTACAATGTAAATTTAAAACAAAATAAAAAGATGGTACTTTCAATTTCATTTTAAATCTTATTTTTTATTTTTTTTAACTTTAAGAATTCAAAATACATTGTAGGCAAATTATATACGAATCTGAAGCAATAGTTGATAGACTGATATGTGTTCTGGAAGAAAGAGAACTACCTAAAGGCTTCTAATGATAGGTGTTGTGTGTTAAAATATGAGCTTCTATAAATCTTAAGTGTACACGAGTAATTTTTAAACCAATCAGCATTTTATTAAAAAAAATTTACACACACACACACACACATATATATATATATATATATATATATATATATATATATAAGCTCCCCCCCCCCCAATTCAACATTCAGATTGGAGGATATTCATCATTTTATGAAAATTACAACAGAAAAGAATACTGAACTTTGCTTCCTTTCTACAGTGTTTTTCTGAATAAAATACTTTAGATCTAGAAATGTATAAATATGTCATACTTTCATGCCTAAAATGGAAATATAAATAGTATCTAAGTAATATTTTTATGCACCAATAGATATATTTGCAAAAATATACCAAAGCCAACATTTTTCTCAAAGAAGGAAAAATCAAGTACTCTGCTGGAATTGTAAGACAGCTATTTTCAATCAATAAATCATACTTAAATAACAGATTGTATGGCTTTTCTGCAGTCAGCTGCTCAACATATACATGAAGAGCAGAATAACATTTAACAAAAATTATGTATGTACAATTTAGCAATTTATACAGGTATAATTAAAAACAATCTAACAAAAGTCTGAAACACAATAATGGTGGCAACAATATACAATCATAACAAAAATGAGGCATTAATGAACTTATGAAATTATTTGATAAAGTTTAATACATAAAAAAAACATGGCAGATGTTCTTTGAACAAGTGATGCATTTCTTCTATACTAGAAGAAACAGAAACTAAGACTAGACAAAAAGAGGTGTGGAAAAAAAGATGCACTTGCAAGAGCTTGTAAGTTTGAAACAAAAAATAGCCATTTCTCTATAAGTATTTACATATTAAATACAGGTTAATAATAGTCCTTTTTTACAAATACCCATTGTTAATTACAATTCAGTGGAAGCCAACAGTCAACTTTCAGGTTCCATTACTGAATTTAAAATAAACTCATAAATGTTAAAAGCCTATATATAATTGGTATAATTTGGCGATAGCAATATAATTCTAAATACTTTTTCTCAGATATACACAAAACACCCACTTTTTTTTCACCCTAAATATAATTTTTGATGAATTCTAGGCAACATGTGTTTGTCTATGTGTGTGTGTGTGTGTGTGTATGTACGCGTGTGTGTATATATGTATGTGAGAGAGAGTATAAAAGAATGAGATGCATGAAAACAAACACAGCATAAAAAGACTATACATTGCACATAAAGCATATTGTTAGAGGAAAACAACTGCGTAAAATCAAACTGCATTAATATGAAAAACTTATGTATTAAAATCATAAAGAAAAACATTTTTGTATTTCAAAAATGGCAGTATAAATTCTACATATTAACTTACGTCTTTCATATACACCCCAACATGAATTTACACGTGTTATTACAAAATGTAACTCATGTTAGACAAAAATTACATAAATGACATGAATGGACTGAATTCAGATGGTGGACCAACTACATTAGCCCCATCATGAGAACTAACAGCAACAACATTAACTCTGTTTTGATCAGTCATCATAGCAGGAACAGCTGATGGTGGAGTTGGTCCAACATGTTGATGTGCATGAGGATGTTGAGTGTGCTGGTGATGATGATGGTGGTGATGGTGATGAGGCTGATGATGTCTTTGCTCCATGAATGCTACTTGATAATTATGAGCGGCTGCACCAAGCTGCTGCAAAGCAACAGCTGCATGGCTATGAAGAGTGTCTTGATGAGATGACTCATAACTGTATACTACGGGTGCAGAAGGATTATTAGTACCAATAGCAGAAACTGCCGTTTGTAATTCAATATGTTGTGGTGGTGGTAGCTGATTATTTTCAGACTCAGTAGGAGGATTTTTATTAGGTGGCGAATAAGCACTTACTTCATAACCTTGTCGTCTCTGTTTTCGAGGTCTATAAGGTCCTTTAGCAGTTGCATTTTCTCCATGATGTTTACGAAAATGCTCTTTCAGTTTATCTCTTCTTGAGCTACAATAATCACAGTGCTCACATTTAAACGGCTTCTCATTCAAATGAATTCTCTCATGCCTTACTAAGTGGCTTTTCTCAATGAAGGCTCTACCACAAATGGAGCAGATATGTGAACGGACAGCTGTATGAGTTCTATGGTGTGATCCTAATTGGCTTTTTTTGGGCGTACTATATTTACAATTAGGAAAATGACAACGAAACACATCTCCTGTATGAATTCTTTTATGAGAAAATAGGTGAGACTGATATTTTGTACTAAATCCACAAGTGTCACACAAAAATGGTCGATCCTCTCGATGAGAAGCAAGATGCTGATCAAGACTGGCTTTAATAGCAAATCTACGTTCACAGTGCTCACACTGATATGGCTTTTCTCCAGTATGACACCGCATATGACAATCTAAGTTTGCTTTTGTTCTACAGCGATGATCACATTCATCACATTTGAATGGGCGTTCATCTGTATGTCTCATGCGATGAGATAACAAAAACTGAATTCTGTCGCATGTATATTCACAAGTTTCACAACGAAAAGGTGGTCCCTGAAAATGTGTTTTCATATGCAAGTAGTATTCTCTGTTCCATTTGCATGTAAAATCACAAACTTTACACTTATAAGTCACATCTCTAGCATGAATACGAGATACATGCTGTTCTAATCTGACAGAACTATGAGCAATATATGAACAATTAGGACACTTAACTCCTTCCTTCCATTTTGATTTATTACCATGACCATTCACTGATTCTTCAACACTTGAGTCTGTAGCACTAGAGCTACCTTCATCGTCTTCATTATCATCATCATCGTCATCATCATCAGTATCAGTGTCGGTTTCTGAAATATACCTCTTCTTAGCCTCTTGACTATCTGCTTTTTTCCCTCGACTGGAATTTACTTGAGTTTGCTTGGAGGCCTTGGAATTTTGTTTTGTAGTTTTTCCAGCAGCTTTCGCAGCTGGCTTTGCTGATATTGAGCCAGATGATTTTCTTGTAATTTTAATTGGAGGCACAGTCTTTTGGGCTTGACTTGCTCTTCTTGTGGTCATTGTCACCATTCTTAAAGCTAAAAAGTTTTAAAAATTAAACATTTTACCTTAGGTAAATAAGATCAATACAATTTTTATTAAAATAATTACATGTAAAAGTATAGAATGTGCACAATATATATATATATATATATATATATATATATATATATATAATATATATTATTAACAGAGAAAGACAAATATTGTCTATATCAAGTATCTGTATTTTTCACACTTACCATTAACTACAATAAAAGTCCCTTTTGAAAGAGAAAATTTGAAAATCCTGATAATACTCTTATAATATATCATAGAATCATTACAAATTTAGTTGAATTATTTTAACAAACAACATTTAAAGAATAAAAAGAGAGAAAAGAAAATTGTAAGACCATAGGTTTTTAATCGGTTAACCAATTAAATTATAGCATAGGGAAGTAACTCCAGCAAATACCAGGATCTGCAATTTACATTTGATTTTTAACTTGTCAATGATTAAATTTTTAAAAATCCCCATTTTTATGATTTCTTATTACCATAAAAACACAAAGAATCTTTTGCTATGTCTTTGAATAACATTAAAAATATTTGCACTAACATTAAATGTGAGTCAGTAAGGTCTTTTTTAATTAGGATTTCAATAATATCCCACTTTTTTTTCTTCTTCAGATTTTAGTCGAGTAAATAAACTACAGGTAACAGAACTTGCATAACTAAAACTTGCTTGCCTAGAACTAAATTCTATTTCCTCAACACATTCACTTATCTGATTATTAAAAGACAATCTGATAGTGGTAAGTAGCACAAGTCATACTTTGCATATTATTTTATTGAAAACACAAAAAATGCAAATAATTCAGCATGAAATAAAACTTATAAAGAGGGCATAGACTGCTGAACAAATTAACAGAAAACCTACCCTAGCATTGCAAGTTTTAACTTTTCAATAAAAGATTGCACAGTTTGCAACAAATCCTCATACTGACAACAGAAAAATATCTAAAAGTAAAATAATTCAACAAAGCAAGATAATTATTAACAGGAAGAATGTAGAGAAAAAATAAACAGAAATCATGCACTTAGAGGACTCAATGCACCGAAATGCAAGATTCTGTAGCAGTAACAGAACTAAACCATATAACGAGGTAACCGATTGGTCTCGTCATCAGGAGGCTTAACCAAATCAGTTACCTCAAGGGGGAACTTTCTAAATAGGATGCAGGTTTAACCAAAAGACATCAAGGCCTCGAGATCCCCATTGCAACAGACAGTCAAATCAAATGAAAAATACACAGACATCCTGCACTTAGGGCTAACCGCACCATAAATGCAAGTACACATACAATCCTAAAGAACACAAATGAAAAGACTGAAATGCAAAGAGGTGCACTCACCCTAATCCAGTAACTAATGGTTATAGTCAAACAGCAACCATTTTATACCCTAAGAGTTTCATTACTGTAACAAAACTATAGTGCCACACCCCATTGAAGATTTTAAGGCACAAAAATAAAGAAAGTTTGAAATCAAACCCTATCTTAAAAGTCCTTAAAATATACCCGAGTCTAAATGCCATTTTTTAAATACTTTTAGATTACCAAAATTATTAGAGAAATTGTTCTTACATAGGTTTTCCTCGAAATTATCACACACCTCCAAAAACTCGCCACTGCAAATGTTTTTTATTCTGTTCAGTTGTGAGTGAAAGATATAAATTTTATAGTTTAAATTGCTATGGAAATTGGTAAATGTATTAACCTCAAAGTTGAAATTTAATCTTTTATCATATATCCTGATTTATAATTCGCTATTTTGAATTTTAATTTTAATATCCAGTAAGCTGCATAATGATTATCTTCGTTAGTCCTGTTTGAAGTTAATTCCTTTGGGTAGATTTGATTTAGAAATTCCAAATCATTGCAGCTGAAAATTATAAGGTCATCAATATACCTAAATCCGGGAACATTATTAGAGTTAAGAAATTTAGTTTCGTAATCCTGGCTACACACCGAATGCAACAAAACATTGCGCAACATTTCTGTTTCTGGCTTTCTGTATCCAACGCATCGTCTGCAATGTAATCAAAGGAGAGTGCTGCACACCGGATGCAACATTGTTTTGAATCATGTCGCGGCATTTCGGAAACGTTGCTGCAACAAAAGTGTATGCTTCTTTGACCGATGTTTCCCGACACACAGCTGGTGAAACATTTCATCTACGCATGTGTGGGAACACACGCATTTTATTTCCATTAATGCTCCGTGTTGAGGATTTTTGCATTATAATAAAATAGATGGAGGTTGATGCTAGCAAGTTGATAGTTCTTGTCCACACAAGAATAGAAATTTATCATTTTAGAGCGAAGGACCACCACAACCAAGATATTATAAATAAAATTTGGCAAGATATAGCTGAAGAATTGAATATTCCAGGTATGTACCACATCATTTTATCACATTTAATCGAATAAATCTTGACCTCAAGTAATCCAGACACCCCCACTTTTTAAGATATTGTTAAGAAAGAAAAATAGGGTTGCGTCACTCAGGGCCAGATCTAGGGGGGCGCAAACAGGGTATCTGTCCAGAACGGCAAAATTGGTAGGAGAAAAAAAATTTGCAGTAACTTTTTTTTATCGATTTATTAAAATATTTTATAAGTTAGGTTTTTCTTCGATTTAAAAGTAGATACTTAGCTATATGTTTGTCTTTCTTTTGTTAATGCTTTTTATAGTAATACGTTTACAAAACAAAAAGTTTTTGTTATTCAACAATGTTATTAAAAGTTATTCCGTAATGTCACTAAAAGCCTTTCTCCTAAAGGTATACCTTTCCGGTAGTTGGTGTTCTTTTTCTGAATCTTGTCTTCAAAAAGTCCCAAGAGATAATCAAACGTAGGTATGCTTAACCTACAATAATTGTAAAACTTATCTGGGTCATTTCTAAGTTCTTTAATAAAACTGTCAATGTCTTTTTTATTGATTGGATGAATCCAACGGCTTTTTTCTGGTTTTTTATCCAAAAATTATATAAATTGCCAGAAAAGAATAGCTACTTCTACTTCCTCACTTGCCATATCACCCACAATTATGACCAAACTACTTTCCCAAAATTGAATACTTACCTCAACAAAGAACAAAATACTGCAGACCTCTTCAACTCCTGTGTTCTTACTTACTAATGCTGAAATATCAAATCAACCTAGCGTTACGAGTCAAAATGTATCACCATTTTGGTTGCACAACGTTTAGCAACAGAAACATTGCGCAATGTTTTGTTGCATTCAGTGTGTGGACGGGCTAAGAATGTAAGAAAATGTTTGCAAAGGCACTAGAAAAGCCATTACCCATTGGTAAACCCATGCTGTTAAAGAGGTTGTTTTCAAAAATATTAAATTTACATAGATCAATCCAGTCACATTTTAAGATTAAAGTACTATCCAGATAAGCATCAAAATTTCGGAGCAGATATTCAATAAGTTATCATGGGTAATACTAGTAAAAACGTTTTCAAAATTAAACGTGTGTATACTTTCTATATTATTACTCTTTAAATACTGTAAAACATCCTGGTTATTATTTATAATAAAGCTATTTTCGGTAATCCTCATTTTATTAAGAATAATTTTTAACAAGTTAAAAAACCTTTTGCTGAACAAAGTGTTATAACAATTCGTACTACACGTAACAAACCTAAACTTAGTTGGGTACTTTATGGAATTTAATGGTGGGAGAAAGGTAAGGGTATTTTAGGCTATTAATCTTAAATTTTTTGCTAAAGGCTAAGATTCTGTTATCTATTTCTTACTTGGTAAAGTTAATTTTTTTTATAGGTATTGTTGGAGTTGTATTCCCTACATATTATTTGCTTGAAATAATCTTTACACATAAAACCGAAGTTATTAGCAGCCTTATCTACAACTGTTATAATTAACTTATTTTTTAACTCTTTAATTTTACTGTACAAATTCTTGTTTAAAAAGAATCCCTGCTTGCTTAATATATATATTATATCCTTCATAGTTCCTTTTTTATATCCTGTATAATATGTACCTTCAATAGGCCAATTGTACTTTCTGGCTAATTTTACAATGAAATAATCTAAATCTTAGTGATAGAACTAATGATTTGCTTAAAGTTTACCTTATTTCTGACCCTAAATTTTGAGCCCTTATTTAGAAGTTCTTTTAATCTAACATCTTAATCTAACAATATTTAAATCCCCAGTTAATATGCTCCAAAGCTGAATTCACAAAGTTTTTTAACTCCTCAAGATGACAATTACAATCAGTATTAGAAATTTTGCCTAAGTTATGACTATAAAAATTGTAATTGCAAATTAAGTCCCTTAACGTTTTTTTGATATTTATAAGTAACGGCAATTCCCCCACAGTCTTTGATTGGTAGAAATTTAGAATTATTGTGTACAACAGTGGCTAGTTTTAGGTGCTCAAAATCTTCATCCAGAAAATTTATTGTACAATACTCTACACCTGCTTTCCTTCCCTTCTTGACATCTAAATTTGTCAAGTTAAGCTTGTATTTGATCTAAAATTATTAGTTTTGTAAACTCAAAGCAAATTTAATTGAAGGTAAATGATGTTTAATTAACGACCTTAAGCCAGAAATTTTTTGATTAAATAAATAGTGTTTAATTATTTTAATGTTCTTAAAATCAATAAACAGAATACAAATTTTTTACAAAACATCAAGTGCCAATTTTAATTTTGTTTTTTAACTATTGCTACCCCTTCTTTTAACCCTGTAATTAGAAAGTTTATTATTAAACTGTTCGAAAACCATGAATTTTTTTTATAAACACAGTATCCAAATATACCAGCTCTTCCCTTAAGTTTACTGTTTAAGCTGTACAGAAATAGTGCTTTTAGCTTACAAATACAGTGGAATCTCGATCGTTTTCCCGTATGTATCGTTTATTTCACCCAGTCCCGAATAAATTCCATAGAAAACAAGCAAAAAAGACCGCATGGATCGTTCCTCGATCCATCGTTTTCCCCGCAATATTCGTTCAGAATATCGCAGCTTTTCATTAATTTATCAGATCGATTGTTTTTTCATAATAACTGAACTTGAAATATAAATATCTGGATTGAGCTAGAATGATGCTCTAATTAAACAATGAGCAGAACATTTGAGATGCACGGTCTTGTATTTTTGTCCTCTCTTGTTTAGCCTGGTTTTGCTTTATTCTACCACTCCCATTATTTGTTCATTGTTGGTGTTCCGTAATTCGTTAGCTCCTGGAGTACCCTATTTTCGGCAACTCATTCCAAATTCACCGACTATTCAACATTTCTGTTCTTATCAGCAATGGCTCACATTGCTGATAAGAACAGAAGCTCACAGTCAGCTTTTTTGTTGGCCTTGGGATGGAGGTGCCCTGGTGTTTGGTCTAGTGTGTGAGAAGTTTTTCTGATTACTGCAGTTCTACACTGGCCGATGAGTGTTTCACCCGGAAGCAGAACTTCCTGGTGGTCTTATGTCAGACCCCATCCAGTGCAATGGAATGATTCTAGTTACAAACGATTCACGGATGCCACTTCTTTATACTCTCACACAATAACCGATACCGAAAAGAATGCAATTTGCAACACAAAAAAAAATATTGTTTACTTGTGGAGAGAAAACCGCCAAAAAACAAACGACGATTAAGTACTTTTATTTGAATCTACGTGTATTTATTTTATCATTATTATTATCTTGGATTTCAGCACAACTTTGTAATTTTATCCTCAGTTACACTACGGGTATTTATGCATTTATGTACGTGAGTAAATATATTTTAGGGATATCAAACTTTAAGGTATGTTAATACTTTTTTGTATGTTCCCGCATCTATTGTTTTCCCGCATCCATCGTTCAGTCGGTCCCTTTGAAAACAATAGATCGAGATTCCACTGTATATAAATTTTCAAAATCCAGTCTTTTGTTTAATTCATTAACCTCTTCTATAATATATAATTTTGCCTGCTTGAAGTTGTGTACCTGGAAATGCAATAGTTCATAATCTAATGTGGTTTTGCCTTTAAAATTTCTGGATTGCTGACCTATAGCTATTTAATCCTTTAATTAAATTCAGTCCCTGTTTGCCCAATATAACACAAATTGCAATCTTGACATTCTATAATATAAATTAAGCCCTTACACTTACAAAAAAATTTTATTGTCTGTATTAACCTCTATTTGACTACTATTTGCCATAGGGCAAGTAAGGCACCTTTTATCTTTACATTTAGCAAATTTTTTTATATTATTTTTATAGTTATTTAACCCTCAAACCGGCCCATGAATTTGTTGTCACTATCAGGACTATCGGTCAAATGACCCCCAAGCCTAAAAAGCTGTTATTTTTGCATTAATACGGATAGAACTGCATGTTGATATTGTGCACAGGGTTGTTTGATTTATATTAGTGATGAATAGTGAGGGAAAAAATCATCTACACTTATTTATTCAATTTATTTTGATGTATCTACATCATCAAATCATAGGGCTCTTAAAAGAATTGCACAATGTTTCTCAGACATAATTGCTCGAAAAATTAGCCTGCAAGTGATTGCGGTAGAGAAGAGTGATGTCAAGGATTCACAGGATATTTTAAAAATCGCACAGAAGACTGAAATCCCTATCAGGACTGGTAGGCCTGTTATTGCTCAGTGGCAATAACAGGTCTACCGGTCATTTTGACCACCATACTTTTACAAAATTGCAACTTACTGGCAAATGGCGAACATTTGTGAAACCATGATGTGCTCTCCCTGATGTCCAGGAACTGACTGAGGATGCCAAAGCCAGCCAAGCGTTCACGCCTCTCCCCACCCCTTAGTTCCACCACTGCCGGTCATAATGACCGGTGGGCCGGTTTGAGGGTTAAACAAAACAGTTGTTCAGGTAACTTATTAACTGCTACACTCCCCGGAATAAGACATGCAGCAGGGCTCCTTGCTACGGAACGCGACGAGCCATGTCGCATGAAAAAATCCTTCATTTTTGTTTACATATTAGTTTAAATTCTAACCTGAAAATCAAAGAGATCATTAGAATAGCCTGCCTATTACATAAGTGCATGATTTCTGTTTATTTTTTGTCTACATTCTTCCTGTTCATAATTATCTTGCTTTGTTGAATTATTTTACTTTGTTATATTTTATTGAAAACCTTCAGTTCAATAATTTCGAACATAAAAAGTTATGTCAACTGTGATCTCAGAATGAAAAGCTAGGTAAAAATGTTGTCAATTATTTTAGATGAGGGAAGTGCCTAAGAAGGAAAGCACTAATTGCATTACAATTTAGAAGATAACAGATAAGATCATGAAATTTTAATCTGAATACCTACATTTGTAAATGTCTCTTGAAATTAATAATCACATACAGCGATTATAAAATTAAATTTCTTCAAACCTAAAAAATCCTTAAACTGGATATTTTAAATTATATTTCCGTGACCAAAAAGAAAATTATTTAAAAAAAATAATGCAAATGAAAGCTGAATTTAAAAAAAAATAAAAGACAACCTTTTAATACAGAAATATTATAGTAAAGATCAATTTGTATTTCTAATTTTACAACTTTCTTAAAAGGCAAGCTTTATTGATTTAAACTTTAAACAGAAAATGTATCAGAAAAAAAGTCTAATTATATAGACTAATAAGCAATTTATAAAAACTGAGCACTGAAAACCTCAGAGTTTTAACTTAAAGTTAGTAATTTTCTTGCAGTGTATGCACAGCATTGAAGTCGAAGACAGTAAATTGTTTATATCATACATAAAGACACTGATTCAAAAGGACTGTGTATATCTTTTGCTTACACAGTCCTTTCGAAAAGTTTTTTGAAACTTTTCGAAAGTCCGAAAGTTTTTTGAATTTTGAAATTTAACACATCTAACAATTTTAGTTTCAAATAAAGTCTTGAAATTTGTGTTTTGTGGCAGGAGCAAGTTCCTGGACTAGAATTTCCTCAAATCAGAGAAACCCCAAGTTGTCCATTGACCACAGGTTAAGAAACCATGCTCTGGGCAACACCTAGTGCACCTGTCTCTAGGCAATGTCCAATTATCTTTTTTCAGTTCTGCCTGTTATTTCTGCTGTGTTAATATGAAGCACATAATATGGTCACCAAGCTGTGGCGATTATGGTGCCAGTGTTGTTATTGCTGCAAATTTCTGATGCGTTTATCATGTGATTATTTCATGACACATTTATCACATGATTTTGTCAGGTGATTTATCTTGACAAATTAGATGAAACTTGCTATGCAACACAATTTTAAATGTGCCACTTCAAGTTAAATGCTGTGTCTTCTAGAGAGTAGCTTGTGACAAAATGAGTGACATGGTTGATTTGAATTTGTTGTTTAAGATGGATTTTATGTGAAACAGGTATGTGATAGATTATGGCATGGAGAATGGATATCTGAGCAAAGTGAAGATGACATTTATGCCTATCAGTTTCATATAGAAAGCAGTAAGTTTGTTTCAACAACTTATTGCAATGATTACACTTGGTATTCATCATTGCATAGCACTATACTTTCATTTGATCTTGTGAGATGTGGGAGAAAAAGAAGTATCGCAGCCACGTGCCATTAAAAACTGTGAGGGGGAAATAAACAGTGCTCTTTCTGGAAAACCCTCAAACACACCAAGCAGTTAACAAAAAAACAGTGGCTTGGTGAGATACCATATCATATTTTTCAGATTTACCTTCTGCTGTTATGTTGATTTCTCTACTTATTTTTAGACACCAGTATACAACAGTTTTGTAATAAAGTCAGTAGCTTATTTTTTGTCATTCAGCTTTCATTTGTATTATTGAATAAAAGTTTCAACATAATTTTTTTTTTTATTATATGCAGCATCTCTGATGATATACAATGTGATATATGAGCTCTGACCTGCTATACATATTATTCAATCCCATACAGACATATTACTGCACAAAAAAAAAAAAAAAAAAAAAGAGCCTATACCGAAAGTCTACAAGAAAGACGAAAAATTTTAGTACTATAGCAGTATGAATATCCTTCACACTTCACCACAAAGTTTTTTTAAACATCTTGGAGTGAAATAACCCTGCCTGAACTTTAACATAATTCAGAATTATTATAAATCAGTTGCGATTTCAGCCTATACATTATTGCAGTTAAATTTTAATTAGAAAGGGGGAAATGAATGAATATATATATATATATATATATATATATATATATATATACCGGGTGGCCATAATTAAACTGACAGTGCTCACAGTGTTCTGTAGCGCGATCTATTTGAGAGAATGATGCCACATTTTGTAGGATTAAACAAGACGGGAGACGAAGGATTCCGCGAAAAAATAAATTAGTTCTAAAAGTCACCGCTAGGGGAATATTTGGCGCTGTGTAATAGATAATAGAGTGTTAACAAATGCAAATTAATACAGAATTAAATTACCTTTTACTATGCACATTTTCTTATTTAGTTCAAGTGCAATATGGCAACACTTTTAAAAAAGCGTAAAATCTACATAAACACCGATAAAGTCTCGTGATCTGCAATATCACGTACGCTGAGCAGAATTTCTTTATTCAAATTTCAAGTTACATCCATTGGCACAGTGCCAGCTGCTTGGGTTTTAAAAGGCAATGTGTTACGTTTCGAATCAATCGGATTGAAAGTTTATGTGCAATGTCTCCTTCTTTAGTCGAGCGTGCGTTACTGGTCAAATTCTTTTACCTCAACCAGTGCAACGTGTCAGCCGCTCTTCGTGCTTTTAGAACGCACAAAAAAATGCGTAAAGGTAACGGTCCTGTGTCAGTTAATGGGCTAAAAGCAATGGTTGCGACGTCTGAGAAAACAGGTTCTCTGAAGGTCGTCAGGCAAAGGACGAAAACCTGTACCACAGGATACAATCGAAGCAGTTGCCACGGCGATTGTCGACAGAGGACCAGACAATATTGCTGCCACCTCTAGCGCTCGTGGATTAGCTCGGAATATGGATATGCCTTACAGTACGGTATGGAAAATCTTACGAAAGATTATCAACTTCTATCCGTACAAGATCAGCCGTGTACAGGAGTTACTGTACCCCGACCATGATAAGCGATTGACTTTTGCTCTCACCTTTGTTAACACTCTATTTTCTATTACACACTTTGTTAACACTATTTTCTATTACACAGCGCCAAATGGGTAAAGTTGAAAAAATACGATGTATAAAAGAACAAGATAAGTCAGTTTTAATTACGCTCTTTCTTTTATATGGAGCTGTATGCTAGATCATAATTTAAAATAAAATTTGATTTTTAGCAATTGTGAAATCCAAATTGTTACCATGTTAAAATATTTTTATACTACTTTTTCTTAATTTGTTATTTTATTTTTTTTAGTTTTACAATTGGTAACTGCTACAAAACAATACTAAAATCTGGAAGGCAGAATAATTGCAAGAAAAACATTTGGTCAGTTTCATTTTCTATTTGCACCTTAAATATTCTATTACATAATTTAAAAAGTTACTTTCCTATTAAAATATTTTTTCAAATAAAAACACATTTTCAAAAATTATCATAGTTTAGATTGAAGAGATTTTATTCTTATTTTAATTTTAATGTACAGTTTTAAAATATTAAAGTTGGAAACATTTCAAACTATATCCTTAAATAATGAAGTTTCCTTAACTGTTGATTTAAGCTTAATTAAAAAAATTAATTAATAAACAGAAATCACTAGAATATTTGTATGTGATCCTTAAGTTACAATATTAAGAAAAAAACCCTCCCAATTCGTCTTAAAATGTGTTTTCATAAAAATTACAGAGATAAAGCTCCAAATATCTTAAAAATGTATTAATGCAATAAATCTTGGTGATCTTGGTTCTGCTTCAAAATATTGTAATGAAAGCTAAGTTAATCTAATGAAGTTTTTGAACTGAATTCTAAAATCATACTTTAAAAGAAAAAATACTTAAAATATTATGCTAAAAATTTATAAAAACTGATGAGGAAAATATACCCACGAAGTCTTCAACACACTATATTTAAATACTTAATAATAAGCAAAACAAAAGACAAAAGCACATTTCTATAATAGTTTTCCCAACTATACTGAAGTGAACACATCTAAAAAATCTATACTTCAGTTCTACATATTAGGTCCAAAAGCAGAATTACACTAAATTATAAAAAATGTTTTTGTTCCTAATTTCAAATTCAGCTAAAGACTTGTATTTTGGGGGAATTTTTTTTAATTAAAAAGGTTATTAATAAAATATTTATTAAAATTTATGAAAAAACAAGTCCAAAATACTTGAAAAGAAGATTTCAATATTTAATGATAAAAATAATTCTCAGTTTAAAATTCATACAGAAAACCCCAAAATAAAAAATACTACAAATACACACATAAAAAAAAAAAAATTCAAATTAAGAAACATTGAATCACTGTTCCAGTATGGAAGGAAAATGGATGTTGCAAATAGTAAGGGTATTAGAACAAAATGTGCATGCCTAATTTGGTAGAACAGGCCACGGTAGAACTACAGCTATTCTTACAACATAATTCTTATACTTTTCTTTTCACTCTTTTATTTTGCATATTAAATCAGTTTATTTTCATCTATTAATACTACTGCAGTAGAAATATTTTATAATGCACCTAAGCAGTTTTTAAGAACTTCATTTGAAATTGTTTAAATTCTTCCAAAGACTATAAAAATAAACCTCATCTATTTAAACAAAAATAAAATATGAGATGATGAATTCAGTTATATGGCTGCATGCCTCAATAATGCTTATTATAACATTTGTTATGACATGAAGAATAAATATGATGTATCAGTTATTTTATTAAATTGTTACGTCTCATATATAAAACTTAATTAAAAAATAAAACTGATGATCGACATACACAAAAAGTTTTAACATAAAGGGGGGAAAAAAGCAAATTTAACATTGAAATTTAACACCATTTATTCAAACCTCAATTATTCAAACAAGAACTATGTTAGTCTATACATTTCATTAAATATTGTTTAAGACAATTTTTATTTACAAAAAAATTTCAGTTCAAATGCAGAAGAGGGACTTTTAAAAATAAAATATGCCAAATAAGGTAAACTTTCTGGTAGATACTATAAATTATTCAAGTTTTATTTTTATCGTTTAAAGTTTCAGGGGTCTTAGACAGGCTGTAGTGATTTAGGAAAGCAAAATAACGATTACCAACCAGTTCTATGCAAATTTCGTCACCTGAATGCAAGAACTAGGTAACTCCAAAAAAAAAAAAAATATTTGAGATATCCGGCTATTTATTAGCTAAATTACATAAGTATTGAATGCAATAAATAGACAACTCACTTTGCTGTAACCTAATGCCATCTGCTGGCTAGTGTAATAATTAGACTAACAGAACAACAAGTATTTTCTCTCTGGAAGAAGTAGACATTTGAGATCGTCAAGAACTTGAAAAATAGAGTTACCTAGTTCTTGCAATCAGGTGATGATTTACTATAACAGCAAATCAATGAAATACCTGCAGTTCCCATTCTGTTCCCTTTTACAGCAGCTCCTCCCCCTCAGATATAAATATTTTTATATGTGTGCACATATACATATATATAAATGAAAGAGTATTGAACTTAAGGGTAATTTTTTTATATAAATTTCCAAATAATTCAGCACTAATATCATCAATATACTTCCAGACTTTTACACATCTTTCACCAAATGATTCTGACATCTTTCACCAAATGAATAAATTTGAAAAGTTTATAACAATTTAACTTAAAATAGCTGTTTTGGAATAGCTCAAAAAAGAAGCTGAAAATTAAGAGTAGTTTCAGACAACTGGAATGATGCCAACATCCATGACATTTTTTTTATATTTTAAATTTAATTTTGCTTCTACATATATGCTGAATTACTGAAAATTGTCCTGTTGAGGATAAAGCATAATCACCCTCACACCTGCCATTAAACTATGGAATCCTTCTCAAATACATGGTTGGGGGGAGGGGGTGAAAGTCCCTTTTCTGCAAGAACACAGAAAATTTCAAATTTCAAAAAAAAAAAAAAAATACTTACAAGACTCTAACTTCACTTTTCGAGGAGAAACTTTCCGACTATTTATTGGAGTTGAAGGCTTTACCTTCTCCTCAGAACTTTGGCTATCACCATCATCCTCATCATTATCATTTTCATTTACATCACAGTCTGGTGCTCCATCATCATAACTGCTATTGCTAGTTTCATTATAATTAGACACTTTTACTGGCTCCTCTGATTGAGGCACTGAGGTGTTTTTTTCTTTTGGTTGCTCTTTTTCAAGAGGAGCAACAGTTATTGGGGTATTCTCATCAACACTTGATTCTAATGGATATTTTTGTAAACCATGTATTGCAGCAGATATAGCTATATTCATAAAACTGTCATTATCAACATTTGAACCCCCTGGCCCAAACTGGCTTTTAAGAGAAGTATAAACAGTTTGAAACTCAGGCATATCTATTTTATTTTCTTCTAAGCACACTAAAACAAGATACATACACTTTGGATTATTGCGGAACAAATTACAGTTTTTTAAATGATCTTCTAAATATTGTCGTTCAATTGAATCCCAATTAATAAATGTAAGTAAAGTTCTTAAATCATTTTCCCTTTTATTAGTATCATGATCAACCCATTTGCAAACAAAACTGAATAATATGTGTTGTGGAATAAGACACTGCTTCTCTTTGAGAAATGATTCGAGTTTACTTAAATTAAATTCTAATATCTCATTTTGTTCAAACACTTCAACAATATGATTATGAATAAAAGATGATGCGTTTTTCTGGAGGGCTGGAAGATTGTATTTCTCAGCCATATCTTTGACTGCTAAACAATTAGAAGGATCTAAATACCGATCCAAAAATTCGGCGCAGTAGTTTTTAAGTTTATGAACAAGAAAATGATTAGCCAATCGTAGTAATTCAGAAACATTATTTTTATCAATAACAACAGCACCGGTATACATGTAGTTTAAAAGTAACTGGAATGCATCAAGATTTTGACAAGTAACCGTAAGTTGCTCTTTAATAACTTTGTGGGTTTTTAATACAGAATCAAAATATGGGCTACATGCCGCTAAGACGTTTCTATGGGCTTGGAACTTTTGGCCCTGTACGTGGAGCACAACATCACAAAAGCGACCAGCTTCCCGTTGGCTCCATAATTTCTCAAGTACAATACATGCTTGCTGGTTTTCCGTAAAATTCATGGCATTAGCTGGTATTAAAGTAGAAATAGCCATATACTGTTTTAACGTGCAGTAAAAACGTTAAATTAAAGAGCGCTAAGACATATAAAAACATTGAACGACTGCTGATATCACTGACAATTGCAGCGATAAAATAATTAAAATAATAAAACTTTAAAAAAATGTTCATAAATACCAACGTATTTGGAAATATAATCAAATTCAAAAACTTACCTCAAAAAACAGTACATCAAGTAAGCATATTTGAATGTTTTGACACCGCGCACTAACACGATCATTCAAAACACAAATTTTCGCACCGACTGATTTTACGGTGGACCAACTAATAATGGAGAAGAGACAGAAACTAAGCCTACTTTAGGGGAAATCTATAAGATAACTTTTTGTTGCTTAAAGAGCATTAATGAATGCATATTTTGAAACCGGCTAAGGGTCGGATTTAAACCAGAAAGCATATTTTTGTACTTAAGAAGATCCGGGGAACAACAGAAACAAATTAACGCCCCTTTTTAAGTGCGCGAACTCTAAGAAGTCCGCAATTGCAAAACCTATCACATATTCAGACAATGGATGCCCAATTTAAAACAAGTATGGTTTGGTTTTCGAAAAAGTGCTGCCATTTTTCGAAATTTTTTACAAATAATAAATACTTACTTTTTTTTTTTTTTTCGCGTGTGCAATATTCAACGGCAAATGTGAATTTTTAGCCATCATTCAAAATAAAAATGCTTTTTAGTTGCTTTCCATAACTTTAAATATAAGCCCCAATATAAGTCCAATCACAATTTCGTTAATGCAATGAATAAAACTAGCATCAGTAAATGAAAATATATATATATATATATATATATATATATATATATATATATATATATATATATATATATATGTATGTATGTCTTTCAAAGGAATGAAAATAATTATTCAACAGGTAAAAAAACATTTAAAGTCAATTTATAAAGTTATGTGTTTATCATTGGATTGTATAAGGAATTATCGTGAAGGGAGATTCGTGCAATAATGGAAGTGCAATATAAAGATTATTTAGAATCATTACATGTATCTAAAAAGAGGGTGCCTGTTTAAATAGTAAAAATACATTTTTATTTTCAAGAATATCTTACTTTTGCATTATATTTAAGTGGTCTTTTCAAAACGTGTTGAAATATATAGGGAAATCTGTCTGTATCGTACCTTAGAGAAATAAACATTTTGATCGGATTCTTTGCGTATACGATGATGTCTAAAGTTCTCGAAAATTTGAATTGTTAAATTTATTCATTGATATGTTCAACCTCAATTTTGAAGATAATGATTTAGCATTGTGGCGTCACGGTAAATGTTTAAGGCAATTCTCTGAAGCTTTGCTAAAATTACTACTATTGGATCCATAACTAAGAAAGACAAAGTCCTAATTAAAAAGCGAAGGCCAATTTTTAAAACAAAAACTCAACAACTTATTTACAAAAAAAAATTAACATTAAACCATTGCAACATATTCACTTAATTTACGTGCAGATTTACAATGCGCGCTCCGGGACCCATCTCGGCCCAAAAAAACAGGAGGCTAAAAAATACGTCTGTTCGCTGGATGTTATAAGGCCGATCTCCAGAAAAACAACACCAAGCCTCTCTTCTCGGCTGGAAATTCGAGGTCCGTCTTCTTAGAATGTCTGGAATGTCAGCCGGGGGAACAAGGAATCGTTTTTTAATCCCCCACGTGTTCAAAACCGGTGGGAAACGGCAAAACTTGCCCGATAAACACTCAGCTGTGTTTCGTGCACTCTATGAGGTCTTGGGGAAAATAACCCCATACTTCCAGTACGCTACAGCATCTTAGTCGTTTTAAAAGTATTCTTTGCGATATAGATCATGATTTTGAGTTAGCCAGTCTTAGTTTTATCCTTTTCTTTTCCTACAACCATTCCTCTACGCAATATGCACTCCGATATGAAATAATGTTGCTTTGAAAATAACTACAGGGTTTCCACAGTATTCGAACCCAATAGTTATCCATACTGCATCCAGCAACAAAAGACATGAACCATTGCAGAGTATCCACCTAACTAAGAGGCGGGAAAATTACAGTATTTCTAGAAGAGTTCTATTCGTAATCACTTCTACAAAACATTATCATCGAATCAAACTTGGTGCATCATGGTATCATGTCATATTATTCTGTTATAGTGCAATACATTTCTAAAGCAGTAAGCATAAGAATCGATAGGCATGTTGTAACCTTTTGCCATCGAGCAGTTTAAATTCCGTGGAAATTTATAGCTTGTATCTCTCTGTTCTTGAAAATGGTTTGGTTTGAAGCGCTACGGTCAACTTTTTGCTGCACGAGGACTAATTAGACTGGGACCTATAGTTTAAAGCCGATTCCGAACGGCTACAAACATCCATGCCAACAGTGGGACTCGAGCCCACGGGATCTGAATCGAATGCCAGCGCCCTAGAAATTTGGTCATCACCTAGCTACTCTTCCAAATGTTCCTGACGTATTACTTTCCAGTGTTGCTGAAACTTAAGCTACAGGTGACAGAGCAGTATTTCAATTTGTTCATGCACATTTGGAGGGATTTCGAGGTCTTTAGTGTGCATGTTTCTGGAGTTGAAACTGTTTCGTTTCAAATCACGCCGCCTATAATTGAATGTATGAAAAGTAGCTCATTATTCCACGAAGGAAGGTTACAAATATGGACACCCATAATCATTCTGTTTAAAGTCAGTAACTAACTCCTTATAGCGGGTGACCGTAATTAAAAGACCTCTACTCCGACCTCTCTATATATTGAACTATTCAGTGATTCAGATTTTATACACGTAATATTCAAAACGCGGGAAAACGGATTACGCGAAAAAAAAGTTCCAGAAACTCCGATAGATGGCACTGTACAACAGATAATATGAAAAAATACAAAATAATAATAATAATTTTTAAAAGAACTTATGCGAAATGAAATTTTTGGCAGACTATGGGGAGCGACGAGGCCCATTTACTCCTCAGTGGAGCAGTGAACACTCATAACTGTCTCATTTGGGACACGGAAAATACCGTACCTTCCAAGAGATTCTACTCCACTCACTGAAAGTTACACAGTCTGGTGTGGATTCACAACCACATTAATTCTTGGACCTTTCTTTTTCGAAGAGGCTACTCTCAATGTCCCTGAGACATGCACCGCGACGGCCAACAGTTACAAAAGGATGCTCGAAACTTTTATTGTACCCCATTTGTAACAGCGGAAATGTCTTGACTCAATTACTTTTATACAAAATGGAGCACCTTCACACATTTGTCTCTGTGTACAGCAGTTTCTTCGACAACGTTTCACTAATGGCAGAATAATCAGTCCTGCGTTTCCGAAAATATAATACTTCCATATTGTTCTCCAGATCTTAATCCGTTTGATTTTGTTTATGGGGACATTAAAAAAAATCTTGTTTATCGAGAACATCTGGTAACCATGGCAGACTTGAAGGAAGATATCACTCTGCATGTAATAAGGGCCTGTTCACATAGGAGTCCGTTGCTTTGCGTTAAGGAAAAGATGACGTTGAGACGAAAATAAACCAATCATAGGCGTTAAAAATTTCATTGCTAATCGTTTGGAGGCATATGATTGGTTTATTTTCGTCTCAACGTCATCTTTTCCTTAACGCAACGCAACGGACTCCTATGTGAACAGGCCCTAAGTATTTCTGTCTACCAGTTACAATCCGCAGTTGAACAAGCTGTCCACAGACTGCAGTTTTTACAACTTCAAGAAAGAAACTATATTGAGGAGCATTCCCTATGTCAATAAGGTCCATGTCACATGAATGTTTGAAACCTTAAAATGAAATGTGTTTAAAATGTGTTTTGCATCTTTTCAGTCATATCCAGTTGTACAACACCTATCGGAGTTTCTGAAACTAAATTTTTTTTCGCGTAATTCGTTTCCCCATGTCTTGAATAGTATGTGTGCAAAATTTGAATCTTATACACTGAGTAGTTCAATAGATAGAGAGATCGGAGTAGGGGTGTTTTAATTATGGTAAACCGGTATATACACTATCTACCGATAAGTATTTCGACACCAATGCAAATGACGATATCTGCGGTCCTGATATACGTCACGCCCTCCGCCGTTAAATATCGTGTAGGAAACAGCATTGGCATTATTCGCATGCAAGATGCCACGAAATGCAGAGTTATCTGATTTCGAGAAAGATGTAATCGTCGGGGATCACAGAAATGGCCGATCCTTAAGGGACATGTCTAGCAAACTGAATTACCAAAAATCGACAATGGCCTATGTGATTCAGAAGTGGAGGGTGAGCGGTGATTGTCGGAATGTACCCCCGAGTCGGCAGACACGCGAAACTGGGAGATAGAGACCGACGGCTGCTGTCCAGAGAAATTCAGAAGAACCGCATACAGTCCACATACTCCAGGATTTTCAACAGGAATCCGGGAGTATTGTTTCGAGAAATACCATCGTAATGAAGCACATCTGCTTGGTTTTCATGGTCATGCTGCCGCCCATAACCCTTTTAAGTCCAACCGCGCTGCTCGGTTAGTGTGGTGCAAGGCACGTTGAAAGTGGACCGTAGATCAGTGGAAACAGGTTCTCTGGAGCGACGAATCAAGGTTCACCCTCTAACGTTCGGATGGCAGGGTCAGGGTCTAGCGTTTGCCCGGAGAACGCCTCCTGCCAGAATGCATTGTGCCCACAGTAAAGTTCGGCGGAGGTGGAATTATGGTCTAGGTGTGTTTCTCCTGGTATGGACTAAAACCAATAGTCCCAATACATGATAAGCTCAACTCCGACGCCTACTGCACTATTTTGGATGACAGTGTGCTTCCTACAATGTAGCAGTTTTACGGGTTGGACCCGTGTTACTTCCAGGACGACAACGCCAGCTGTCAGGTTGCGAAGTCCACCATAGATTGGTATGGTGACAATGGGGTTAACTGAATGGACTGGCCTACCCAGAGCCCAGACCTGAACCCTATCAAGAACCTCTGGGACGAGTTGGATCGCCGAATTAAAGGATGCAACAACCGT
Source organism: Dolomedes plantarius (assembly GCA_907164885.2). NCBI lineage: Eukaryota > Metazoa > Arthropoda > Arachnida > Araneae > Dolomedidae > Dolomedes > Dolomedes plantarius. Next base: position 37,371,978 of record OU015501.1, read on the forward strand.
CCAAAATCGGTGGAGGAACTTACATGTCTTCTCCAAGCCGAGTGGAAGAAAATACCACTAGCCGTCATATTAGGAATTGTGGAAAGCATGCCCCGGAGGGTTGAGGCTGTAATTGCCTCTCGTGGAAGCTCTACCAACTATTGAATATGAATAAATTATGCATTTCTTTTCTATCACAGGTGTCCAAATACTTGTCTTTATATAATATATATATATATATATATGTGTGTGTGTGTGTGTGTGTGTGTACGTAAAAGGAAAAAAAATTCAATTCAATTTTGAAAAGTTAAAAAAAATTTGAAAACTAAACAAACAAAAAAGAAAAACACGGATATCATGACAGATGCTGCCAAATGTGGCAATGCTATTTATTCAAAAGACGAACTCAAAAGTGTAACCCTGGCGGGCATACCTTAAGGGGGTTGTCAAATGTTCATAAATTTTAGTCAATTGGCAGTAGCGTACGCAGAAATTTTCAAAGGGGGGGGTTATAGTCCAGTCAAATTAGGTTTCCATTTCGCATTAAATGAAGGGGTTGAGATTTTTTCAGGAATGTGTAAGGGTTGGTCCCCTGAACAACGCCTAATAAAGTCCCCTCGATTTCAGGCACCCCCGGGGAGGGGGGGGGGGGCAAAGGTCACTTTTTTCAGTTTTCGGCGTTTATCTCGAAAACGGTGCGTCACACAGAAAATTGTCAAATATAAAAATTAAAGCTTATAAAATTCCCTTCCAAATGGTATATCCATGTTTATACACAAATGTTACCGTTTTCGAGATATGAGCCGTTGAATATGAAATTTAAAAAAAAAAAAAAGTAGCGGTTCAGGTATCTCGTCAAACTTCCTCTTTTAACTCTTTCCCCTTCCATTTCTCAGAAAACTCGTGATAGAGAAAGTTGTAAAACGAAAGATTTCCTTCAAAAATGTATATAGTTATGCTAACTTATCTTCACCAGGTAAATAGTTAGAGCGCTTGGAAGTTTAGGGGTACTTTTCAACATTTTGCTAGTAAAATGCTCGTCACTCAAGTTTCGTTTCCAAGGTCTGTAACTCTCTTAATCACTTTGTATGCTGTTTAATTAGATACGCATAGTATTCATAACCCATATAAATAATAAATTATGTATACATGTACGTATAATGTATATCTCATAATATACAGAAGAACACTTGTAGTACAATGGAGGAAGTAAGAAAACAAACCAAAATGTATAGAAGTGTCATTTTAGCTCAGATCATTTTGAAAAATTTAGATATCACACCGTATGAAAAAGAAGAAGTAGTTCAGTTACTTCAGACCTCAGTAGAAATTACTCCACAAAACATTTCCACAAATACCTCCCTTGCCAGCATTCAGTGGAAATTGAGCAACGAATTGTCACGTCTCAAAGGTAGTGGGCCAACAGAAGCTTTGCGGGTCCAGTACTTTGAAATGGTGGTGTTGATGAAAAAATTCATTGCAGCACAGCGCAACTGGAAAGATCATATGACATGCGCCCAACTGATGATACCTTACTTCCATGCCAGCGGGCATTTTCATTATGCAAAGTGTACTCACCTATATGTACAACACATGCTGGGACTAACAACGCGCCACCTTCAACTTAAACAGGATTTTATAGATCGTGGCTACTTCACTGTCAACAGAACTGGAACACCAATGGCTGGTGTGTGGTCTAACATGGCAATTCAGGTGACACTCATGTGTGACATGAAGAGTGAAGGAGAAGTAACACGTGGGCGATGCTTTAGTGATTCGGTGTTGGCGAAATGAGTTGGGGGAGCACGCACAGCTACAGCAATATGTAATTCATTTGAGATGTTTTGTGGCGTCCATACTGCAAGAGGAGAACAACATGTTGAGTTTCGAGCATCACGCATAACTAGAGACGATCTAGACAGAAGGAAGCTTGCTCAATGGTTGGCTGATCACCCGCCTTTTTCTGAACGTAATTGTTCGATGTCACTTTCAACGGGAGTAATTGGAACAAGTAACGTCAACTGCTACCAAGCATTGGAAATTGGAACCCGCACAATGAGCACTTTTGTTGGAATGAATTTCTCAGAAGTGAAGCAATCCAAGAAGGACTCAGTCGTTCCTTTAGCTGCGATGAGCAATATGATCAAAGTTAATGATGAGGTAGTGGTGGTAGAGCCTCTGATGATATTTCAAAGAACTCTGATCACCAAGAAGAAAGAAGGGGATGTAGAGGAGTTGCTAACGTACGAGTTAGCCCCATAGCCGATGTCTCTATTCTCCTAGGGGATAATGAGAAAAATCAAAAAGTTAGCACTGTATGATGCTTTCCCAAAATGTAATCAATTGATCAATGTGAAGAACAGTTTCACGGTAATCGATGGCGGCTCCTGCTCTATAGAGTAAAGTGGAACACCAACACCACCTTCGCCTCCATCTACGATCAATATGTATCGTACATAATCAACCATTACGGCAGCAGTTAAGCTGTGTTTTTTTATGGTTATGAAGACACGAACTCCACGGAAAGAGACGAACAACATCGGAAAGCATCAAGTAAAGCATCAGTGGATATTGACTTCAATAAGAACATGGTGGCTACTGTTCATCAGGAAAGCTTCCTTTCCAGTGAAAGGAGCAAAACCAAGCTCTTTACTATGTTAGTTCAGGCCTTGGGTGCAAGAGGTATACAGTCTACTACAGCCTGTGGCGTCACGACAAGGCTAAACTCTCTGAGGCATTTTGAAAAAATTTCACAACTATTGGATCCATAACAAAGAAAGACAGAGTCCTAAATAAAATGCGAAGCCAATTTTTAAAACAGAAACTTAACGAGGAATTTTATTTACAAACAACAAAAAATTTAACATTTAAGGTTACAACCTATTCAATTTAACTCTGTGCAGATCTACAATGCACGCTCCCGGACCTATACAGTCCCAACACAGGAGCTTAAAACAAACACGTCCACACAAGACGGATTCTGCGCGGCCTCTCCCTAGATGTCTGGATTTTCAGCTGGGGGGGGGGGGGGCAGATTATCGGCTGACAGCTCTTCTTAATGCCGAAACTTTATCGCCCGCCGATGTCACTCGCATGAAGTTATCGCTAAGAGAAGACAGCTTTATTACGGTGATATAAACCATTTTCTGTTTTCCAAACAGTTACCCTCACCACTTGTTAGGGAAACCACCATTCCAGGGATTAATCTTCAGGCCAAAACTCTTGCACGTGTTTAAAAACGATGGGAACCGGCCAAAAACTGCCCCGATAACACGCAGCTGTGTTTCTCGCACTCTGTGAGGTTTTGGGAAAACTAACCCCATACTTCCAGTACGCTACAAGCCAAAGGAGATGCTGACTGCACTATTGTCAGAGGTGAGTGGCAAAACACCTCTCATTCAATTGTGGTGATAGTAGATAGGTAAGACCTGCTCGTCTTACTTGTGGCACTCACCCCACGAGACACGAATGTGTTTTTCATGAAGGCCGGACGGGTCACCACAGAAGACAGGCTCTACTATTCCCAACATCTTCAGGTCTTATCATTCAGCTGACAACATTAAGTAAATCTAATAATTTATATAATCCATTAATATTCAATAATACGTTATACACTATCTGGCCAAAAGTATCCGGACACCCCCCTAAAGAAGTGGATCTAGCAAGTGACGTAATTTGATGCGTAACCGAAAGCTATAGAAGTATTGGTAGTGGTTTGTCAGGTCATATTTATGCGTTTGTGAGACGATGAGTAAGTCAAAGGAGCTTAGTGACTTTCATCGTAGCATAATAGTGGGTTGCCACTTTGGTGGGAAATCATTTCGGGAAAATTCGGACATTCTACAGAAGCTAAAATGATAGTGAAGACTTTGACTTGTTTGAAACTTTTTTGGAAGTATCAGATTGACGGCTTTTAATATATAAGAAAGCAGTTGATGAAATAAATTGTATATAATATATTTAATGTAAGTAACTGTTGTTTGAACCTACTTTTGATAACCAATTTTTGATTATATGAACAACTTTTATACATTTTGGTTTGTTTTCTTACTTCCTCCTTTGTACTACAAGTGTTCTTCTGTATATTATGAGATATACATTATACGTACAGGTATACATAATTTATTATTTATATGGGTTATGAATACTATACGTATCTAATTAAACAGCACACAAAGTGATTAAGAGAGTTACAGACCATGGAAACGAAACTTGAGTGACGAGCATTTTACAAGCAAAATGTTGAAAAGTACCCCTAAAATTCAAAACGCTCTAACTATTTACCTGGTGAAGATAAATTAGCATAATCATATAAATTTTTGAAGGAAAATTTTCGCTCTACAACTTTCTCTATCACGAGTTTTCTGAGAAATGGAAGGGGAAAGAGTTAGAAGAGGAAGTTTGACGATATATCTGAACCGCTACCACTTTTTTTGAAAAATTTTCATATTCAACGGCTCATATCTCGAAAACGGTAACACTTGGGTACAAACATGGATACATCATTCGGAAGGGAATTTTATAAGCTTTATTTTTTAAATTTGACAATTTCCTGTGCTACGCACCGTTTTCGAGATAAACGCCAAAAACTGAAAAAACGACCTTTGGCCCCCCCCCCCCCCCGCGGCGCCTGTAATCGAGGGTACTTTATTAGGCGTTGCTCAGGGTACCAATATATGTAATCAGAACCAATGGGGGGGGTTATAACCCCCATCAACCCCCCCTTGCGTACGCCACTGTCAATTGGTAATATATATATACACTGCTGGCCACCCAAATTGCAACACTTAGAAAGACAAGAGATATCACAACAAAATTTATTTTGTAGATAACATGTTGACCAAGTATCAAATGATTAAATTTATAGACTTCTGTAAAGTGTGGTTCCTGCCAAAATCACTAGCCAAAGTAGCCGCCAATGTTGGAGATCACCGCTGCTACACGCCTCGGCATTGATTCAAAGAGACTTTGGATGAGTTCTTGGGGTACAGCAGACCAAGCAGCTTCCACACGTTGCCAAAGTTGATCTGCTGTGGCAGCTGGGGATGGAATCTGGGTCAATCGTAGAGCAACCATGGACCACATGTTTTCTATCGGCGAAAGATCCGGAGAGCGAGGCGGCCAGGGAAGCAATTCAATCTGGCGATTGACGAAGAACCGTTGGACAATGCGTGCCACGTGTGGTCGCGCATTATCCTGTTGAAATATGGCTGTGGGCAAGCCCTGAAGGTAAGGAAGGACAACTGGCTCCAACACCTCTGAGATGTAGCGCTGGCTGTTTAAAGTACTGGCAATGCGTACTAGAGGTGTGCGAGAGTGATATCCAATACCGCCCCATACCATAATACCCGGTGCAGGACCAGTGTGGCGGTGCATAACGCAGCTATTCAGCAACCTCTCTTCATGGTGTCTCCAGACTCGAATGCGACCATCGTGGTTTTGCACACAGAAGCGTGACTCGTCAGTAAAGACAATTTCATTCCATTCTGCCGTCCACATCCTTCTGTCATCGCACCATTGGCGGCGGAGACGTCTGTAGTTCTGCGTCAAGGGTAGACAAAGCAATGGACGTCTTGCGGACAGACCACTGTGCTGTAAACGGCGTCGAACGGCGCAGACACTAGATGATGCGTTACAGACTGCATGTGCTGTGCTATGGTTCGTGATGTGACTGAGCGATCCATCACTGCCATGCGCACAATTTGCCTGTCATCACGCGAAATGGTGCGCTGAGGTGGATGCGATCGAACACGCCGGTCCGTCGTACCCTCCTGCATCCAACGATCACATATCCGAATTACAGTTGTTTGGTTTCGTCCAACACGACTACCGATGTCCCTGAAAGATAATCCACAATCTCGGTAGGCCACTATCCTTCCTCTGTTGAACTCGGATACTTGATCAAAAGGTGATCGCTGTTTTCGACGAGGGATAATTGATCGTTTTTTTTAGAAAACCACAAGAAAAACACAATTGCCGAACTTGAAATCGTCGAAATCTCCAAGCCTTAAATAGCACTTTGAAGTGGCGCCACAGGCGCGCGTGATGTGCGTCTGCGCTGAAATTCTAATCATTTGCATATCTCACCTCCGCTAATGCATGTTGTAAATTTCATGTTATTTGCATGTTTCCTTCAGGGTGTTGCATTTACAGTGGCCAGCAGTGTATATATATCTTTTCAATTACGTAAAAGAAGTCTGTTTGTGAGTCTCCTTTTTGTTCCTCACTCGTCATCCCTTAGTTCCGTAATATACAAAAAGAAATTTTGATTTCACTTAACGGTAAAAACAGTTTTCTCTGTAGATTTACTTTTACATAATAAAAGCCGGAGAAAAATACGAAAAAGAAAAAAAAATATATATTTAAGGACTAGCACTGGCTATGTAGTTAGTTGTTGATTTTGCGTGTTTTTTGAATAGAAATAATTTGCGTTAAACCTATCAATTTAAGAAGAGCGCAGAAATCACAATGAATTTAATTGATAATTTATTTTTGTGTCGTTATAACGTTTTTTAAATTTTTCTACACAAAGGGAAAAATACCGACGACTGTACACTCTTAGCCCCCCCCCCCCAAAAAAAAAAAAAAAAAAAAAAACGCACCAAGAAGTTGTTCGAATGGGACGAAAATCTGTAGATGTGATGTACATGTACAGAAAAGCAAATGATTACAATTTGAGAAAAATTGGATGCTTTATTCAAGAGAAAGAGCTTCACACAGTGAAAAAGTCAATAACGCGTTGGTCCACCTCTGGCCCTTATGCAAGCAGTTATTCGGCTTGACATTGATTGATGGAGGTGGCGGATGTCCTGCGCGATATCGTGCCAAATTCTGTCCAACTGGCGCGTTAGATCGTCAAAATCCCGAGCTGGTTGGCTGCTAACGTGCTCAATGGGGGAGAGATCCGGCGACCTTGCTGGCCAAGGTAGCGTCGGGCAAGCACGAAGACAAGCAGTAGAAACTCTCGCCGTGTGCGGGCGGGCATTATATCTGCTGAAATGTAAGCCCAGGATGGCGTGATATGAAGGGCAACACAACGGGGCGTAGAATAACGTCGACGTACCACTCTGCTGTAAGGGTGCCGAGGTTGACAACCAAAGGGGTCCTACTATGAAATGAAATGTCACTCCAGACCATCACTCCTGGCTGTTGGCCCGTATGGCGGAAGACAGTCAGGTTGGTATCCTTCCACTGTCCGGGGCATCTCCAGACACGTATTCGCTGGTCATCGGGGGTCAATTCGAAGTGGGACTCATCACTGAAGACAATTCTATTCCAGTCAAAGACATTCTAGGTGGAATGTGCCCGACACCACTGCAAACGGCTTATCGGTGTACAGAGGTCAATGGTAGTCGGCGCAAGGGGCACCGTGAGCTCAGCTCCCTTTGAATAGTCCTTGCGGTCACTGAAGCACCAGTTGAACGTACGATCGATGATAATGATGCATCTGGGGCTGTGAGTGCTGCTCTGACGATTGCTCGGTCCTCACGTTCTGTCGTTTCTCTAGGTCAGCCACTTCCTTCTTGATGCTGAGGTCGGCCATAGTTCACCCATTCCTGCCAACATTGTCTAATAGTGGCATCTCTCATATCCAAATGACGAGCGATTCGCCGATTAGACCAACCGGTTTCTATGAGCCCAACTATACGTCCTCTGTCAAATGCTGACATCTGCGCATATTGTTCGTGCATCTGTATGCGAGGCATAGTTACTGGCTACCTGAGTACACGGAATGAAATTCGCAAAGAATTTATGACCTGGAATCGAAATTTCTCCTCTTTAACATCCTGCCAGTTGCGCAGTTTAGATCTGCTGCAGTATCACATGTTCATTAATTGGCCGACAAACTTTAAAATTTTGCATTTCCTTCGAAACCTGTATACATATCAATTTGTGTCCAAAATGCTTTACCCCTTCTTGGTGCGGTTTTTTTTTTCGGTGTGCGTGTTTAAGAGTGTACTTAAATTCTCTAATATGATTTCCATCTATTAGACTTAAACACTTAAAATTTTTCTTTCAAAATATCCTTTATATGTTACAAAGATGGGCATCTCAAGTGAATAAATAGCCATGGACTCAGCTGCCGAAATGCTAAAGACGACTTAATTCTGTTGGCGCAATTTCATAAAATTTCCTCAGGTATTTCACGATATTCAGCTTATTCAGCCCAGACAGGAGATTACCATGTCTTCTACGATTGGCAAGGCTAAGTTTTGATAACTAGGAGATGACAAAATTGTATGAGAGACATCCAAATTTGTGAGGTCACTAAAATGCAAATATAGACACCTCCAGCTTAAACAGCAGTGGTAAACGTAGATACAAAATGGATATCCAGAATATCTCTAGTAGCTTAAAATATGGACCTGAAGCGTATTCGTCGGCACTACCACGCCGAGGAAACCATATTAAGAGTGAAAGCTAAGTCTACCGCTGCTGGGAGCACTAGGATGCCTACTGTTGCATTTTAGCGAAGCTCATCTCAGATGTATCAAGCTTCGCTTAACCCTCTAAACCAGTCGCTTTCCCCAGTAAACCTGTCACGCAGGTTTCGAAGATATCGTCGGAACTAAAGTCGAGCGTAGAGGCGAAAATACCTGCAACCAGAAGCAGTATTTAGAAACAGTATTGTTCCCGAAAACAGAAAACATTTTCTCCCCAACCAATGAGAAAGGAACAAGCACTCTTTCACGAGTGATAACTGCTCCATTCTGATCAACCCTTAGGGAATTTCCCTCTAGATCAGCGTTTCTTAAACTGTGGGTCGCAAAGCGAAATTCTGGGGGTTGCGAAAATTTTATTCTGATACATGAATTTAATTCTTGTCGCCCGCCGCGAGTATCTAAGAAATATATTTTATTTACAACTGTTTTTCAAATATACTACTATTTTTCATATGCATATTGTTTACCAAAGAAATAAATTATTTTTGAGACAATATTTATCTTTATATCCTTATTTCCTGGGGTTACAAAATTCTCGATGATAAAAAGGGGTCATGAATGAAAAAAATATAAGAAGCGCTACTGTAGATATCAAATTTGCAACCCTACTCGCTCTGACAACTTGCGTTTACGCGTTGGGTTGTATTTTTGTGGTTTGATAGGGCTTAAAGCTCTTAACACACGATAAAAATTCGCTCAGCACAACACGTAGAGTAGCAATGAGGGATGAGAGAGGGGGGGGGGGGGATCACATTTGAGAAGTTATCGCGCATGGAGGTGTGCTTGATGCTTTCTCACCAGTCGAGGAAAATGTTTTCTGTTTCCTGGAGCAGTATTGCTTCTGAAACAATAATGTTGAGCAGAAATCTGCGCGAAATTTTCTCGTGTGCTATGAGCTTTCAGAGGGTATTTCAAGCAACTTTGCTATTGCTTCTGATGTTTGCGAAATGAAACTTTACGTAGGAATATTACACACAAAATGAGTTGAGTCATAGTTTTTAAGGTAATATTTAAACACAGAAGAAATATTGATGAAAATTTCTATTTACAATTCAATATCCTTTACACGAAGTGATTATTTTCTAATGAGCACATATGAATTAGTTAAAAAAAGTCAGTTCACATCAATATTAATGACTTTAACTGCACCAGAAATTATTTATAAGTGTTTTCAGAAGGAAGAAGGAATTGGGGATCCAGATGTCAAGGGAAGGAAGCTCATGCTACACCCAATCAAAATAATAATAACGCCATTTGAAGCTCAATTATCTGCTCGTTTGGCAATAATCCTAGGGGCAGTCGAAATATTAATTTTCCTGCGATAGGTGGTAAAGGACACTAGGTATTATATTAATCCACATAAAGTTAGATTTCTCTCAGCAGAAGCATAAAAATACTAGAGATGACGAACAATGCAATAGCTTATGAATAACCAATGTCAATGTTTAGGAGTGCAGGGGACGGCAAACATTTTTACACATAAGAGTTGCATTTTGTGATTCGTAAATACACACACCTTTAGTTATTGAGGTTAGATAAGCCATAAAAAGTTTTCTTTAAATGTTTCTTTACACAATTTCCTTTATTTTGTCCTAGTTGGTCGGATAAAATTTCTCCGTGGGTCACAGGTTTTCGAAAACTAATACAGTGCGCATGCATAGGGTACATGATAGTTTCATAAATATTATTTTGCACATTTTAAAAACCATCAGTGTGAGTGACATTGTTCATTTGTCTTGAATTCTAAAACCTAAGGCTCTGAGAACCGACGTCAGGCCCGTGGTATTTTATCACTTCAACCCCACGTTTCGTCAGGTTAGTTTAAGACCATCCCTTCAAACAATTTTCAAGTAATTGATTACGATTATAGATTCAATCGAGTCTTAGCATCTGTAAGCATCTCGATGTAGCTCAGGAACTGTTGACATTAGCAATTGTAACATCGCGGTTAGTGAGGTTGACTACTTGGTTACATATTCGAAGAGGTAAAGTTTCACCCAAAATTGCATCAACATAAGGAGTTATGAATATTGATAATTTGCAGCACTTATTATTTAAAAATGGCTTCTTTGCATTCCATAACTAGTATCATAACGGCAGATAAATTTTGAGAACAAGAAAACTCACGATAAGCAATAAATTTATATGAATTTATTTAGCTAAATTACAATCGAAAAAGTATATATATTTATGTATATATGTATATTAAAAGTTCAATTTAAACAGATCATCCAATTGTCAGACATGGGGATCGGAATCTTGTTCTTGACAGCTCATTTGTAAATATTCACGGAACATTGCACGAGCTTGGTGAAGAACACGATGTACATTGTGCTTACGAACCATTTTATCAAAATGCATTGCTAGTTCGTTATAATCCATGTGACTTTTCATTATCATATCTCGGTGCTGAAGAAGCAACGTTAGGCACAGAAACAACATGAACGGATTTCCTCCCCCTAACTCATATGGAGGTGGGAGAGTTGACTTTTGACATTTTCCACTGTATTCTAAGGCCTCGACACATGAATTCGTAAGTGATTCAGGTGCTACATTGGATGCCATAAAAATGGCTGCATTCTTCTTCCGATTTATCTTTTCATCATGCAGTCCACTTTCTCTTGAGACATTGTTTTCAGAAGAGCCACAAGCGGTGTTTTGTAAACCAACAGGGGAATATTCGGGATCGCTTTCAATTCGACCAGGGCAGCTTTCCGACAGTGAATCCGAACTGTCACTACCATGCCTCTGAAATCTGTTATCTATGCCAGGACTATGAACAAGTCGTATAGGTATGACTGATTTCAGGTGACACGCACAGCCATTTTTATCCTCAGATTCTTCATTCTCTAGAATCTCGCCATTGCACGGAATGTCAGAACCAGGTTTTAATTGCACGTCAAAATCGATATCAAACTGTTCATCTGGAGTGCAGCAGTAGTTGGAATCAACTCCACCATCACTACCATTTAAATGTAAATAATCCGGATGTTTCTGACTTTTTTTAGCAGACCCGAGCCTACAAATTTGGTCCATACCGGACAAGTCATCACTTGTCCAGCTTTCTGGGGCATCATCTTCAATCGACTGATCAATACTCTGCAAGTGCTGACAATACCGTAAACTCTCTCTAGCCGATTCACAACACTCTGGTGAACGAGGAGAGTCTAAGTCTTCGGAATCTATAGTGTACGATCTTTGCAAAAAAGATCCAGGTAGCTGCCTGTTTAAATTTTCGAGCTCCATCCTTAATTCCCGCGTCATTGATGTGGTCATTGGAAGGTAATCTTGCGAATCATCATTATTTATATCAGAAACACTGTTCCTGCGGCTTATTGAAGCAGGGTGTTCATTTTGTGCGCTAGTACATGGGCTTTCTTTGTTAGATGATTCTGCTTGAGCTTCGGACACTTTTTCGGTTTCTGCCTCATCAGTATCTTTGCTGTTGCTTTTCATCAACCCGCGAATTGATGATGCAGAGTTTTGCTTTCTTATAGCACGAACTTTCGTATAGGGATTTTCACGGCTATGAATACGAGGTGACTGGGGACGATAAGTGTTTGCTGAGAAAAGTTCTTCAAACAATGAAAGTTCTTTTTCGGGAGGTGAAGGGGGAATAGAGCTCCACAAAACTTCAAGCATTGAAAGGGCATCGTCAAAAGCAAATTCACGTTTCAATTCCAATAAAAGCCAACGATAACAAAACAACAAATCATCAGCACCTTGAGTTTTCAAGTATTCAAAAAATTGAGAATCATAATGTTCAAGCAATTCAGTCAGTTGTTGAAAGTTAGAAGTCATAGCTTTACCATCTAGATGAAAATTCGATTTTAATCTCTGCATTAATGCACAAAAACATACATACGCATGGGCTTCATCTTTCATAGTTACTAAAATCGGAGAAGCTAAATCACTCATACCTTGGCAATAAGAAACACTAGGATGATTTAAGGCATACGTTGTAAGAATATTAAACAGAGATACTACGTTTTTATTATCATCTGATCCAGCATAGAACTTGTGAGTACGATCAGTTCGAAGAACATCTTTCCTTACCATATTGGTAACATACTGAATTTCTTCGGTTAAATTACCATTAGATATCATATCTTGCCAAGTTTGTTTCAATTTTTGGTATTCAGATGACATTTGTTTCATGTATGCAATTCTTTCCTTAGCAGTAAGACCATGAGGATAAACATTCAAAATGTGCTTCCACACCACTTTACGTAGAGCTGGATCAATTCCTCTTTGATAAACAGACAATCTTAATTCACGAGGTTTTATTAAACGTCCATCAGAATCTAAATACACGTGAAATTCGGAATCGACCATTGGTTGTTTAACTGGCTTGAAACTGTCAAGGTCACTTTCACTTTCAGACAAATTCAGTGCTCTTTGCACCATATTAAACGTCTTTTCCACCTGAAAAGAAAGAGGAAATAAGATAAATACATATCGTTAAATATACAAATATGAGTCAGCATTCGAGGTGTTTCGAGAAATCTATTTGCATTTAAATAATTTAATAATTCATAAGCATTTTTACCAACATTACTGTATAAGCATTTTTACCAATATTTACCAACATTACTGAACAGACCCATAAAATTTCACGAGTAGCATGAACCACGTAGCAAGTGAATAAATCATATATACATGCGACAGTTTAGGAAGACAAATAGATTTCAAAAGGTTTAAGGTCGATATCACTTTTCAAAATGCTAGTTGAAATCGACGACACAGGTATCCAGGGCCTTTGCTGAATGTCAAAGTTATAGCCTCCCCCTTAGATTGTATAGGGAGAGCATGTGTGTGTAATACATAAGTACAAATTCATGCATGTTTTTATATAAACCTTATATTTTATTTAGGTATTCATAAATTGCGTACTTGTTTTCAAATTTCTCTGCATGCGCGTTCATAACGCACATTGAGCCTTGACGGTAAAGCATTGCTCTATATGTGTTGAAAGGATGTCTTTAATTACTTTGAAATAAATAAATTTCGAAATAAAATCTGTCTGTCATTCGCAGGTTATTTTTCAAAATTTCAACCGAGAACTCATTTTGAATATTTAAACATTACAGAAAAGATATGAAATAAAATATTTTACAAAACTAAGACTATATATATATATATGCAAAAAATGATAGCTAAAACAGATAATCCAGAAAGTTACGTAGCTAAGCTCGACACGCAATCTATGTGTAGTACCACGCAGTTTTCAAATCGCATTATTATTTGATCTCGAGTACTTATAAAGAGATAAAAGCAAAGGTACCATTTATTTCTTCCGTTCAGAAATTTGACTGTCATTTGAAATCAAATTTTAAGAGAAAACAAAAAAATTAAAGAACACACGGAGTTTGTTAATTTGTCAAGTATATCGTGCAAAATAAAATTTCTCAAAATATTTACATGCGAATTTACAATTTCGGAATAACTTCCACATAAACTTTGAAACATCAAAGGATTAGTAGAGCACCCCCTAAACTGGCAAATAACTGGTTTCGACCTTGCAACTCTGAAACAATATTCATTATGCCAATTTACGAAGATAAATTTAAATTCGTTTTTAAAGTATGTATGTGCTTAACAAAGGCACTTTTAAAGAAAGACAAGATAAACCTAGTCATAATTAGCACTGCTACTTAGCCTACTTTAATATTTTTTTCTCAGTGTATTTCACTCACAGTTTACATTGGCAGTTTAAATAATTTTTAATTAAAAAAATTATTAAGAAAATCAGATTTTTTTTTCGAACCTTGAAAATTCGTTTAATTTCATTGCTAATTTTAGCGACACCAAAGTTCAATAAAAGTATAACTATATTTGTTAATTTTTGAGCATCTTTTGTTTGATGTCCAAAAATTAACAAATATAGTTATACTTTTATTGAACTTATCCGAATGCCTCTTCAACACAGAGGCATTCGGATAAGTTAGTGTTTTCATTTCTAGCAAGCAATAAAAAGAATAATATGGGATGTATACCAATAATTACAAGAATTTGTTCATTCCTTTCACTGAAACAATGGCATATTTTTTTGTTTTCAGAAATCGAAATAATTTGACTATGTTATCTATACCTTATGGCTGAAACACTCTTAAGTTTTCCTTCCTTTTTATTTTGACATTTTTTAAAAGAAATTTTATACGAGTTTTCCATAGTGAAACGTGGTCTGAAAGGTGACAGCAAGAACTTTAACAAAACTCTCCAGATAAAGTGAGTGCGTATATCAAGCTTACCAATATTAAAGCCTTTAAGGAGCAATTGCAAAAGATTTCAGGAGTTTTCAGAGGCACAACGTAAAATCGATAATATTAAAATAAAGGACATTCTAGTGTAGTAAATAAACCTATTAAATTATTGTAACATCTGATATTGATTTGTTATACTGTTGTTAAGTGGCAATTTATATGGTATAGATTTTTTTGGGGGTGGGTGGGGGGTCTCTAAAGGGACTGAAAAATAATTTGTCAGCTTTTAAAAACAATTTCTATTATGACTGTTTTAATATACGTATATACAAAACTGCGGCCCGGGGCATCCTAGCTCGTCGGGGTTAATATCGAATCCCTACAACAGCCCCTGAAAGCTCTCGTGTCTGGGCACGTTAAATCTGCAGGCCGAAAAGTCCCTCCGTGAGGTTTGCAGGGGAACGGGCCCCCAGATGTGCTCCTAATTAAGAAGCCAACAAATGAAGGACGAATACTCTTCGGACAAATGTCCCGCATTTGGGGAAAAAAAATGCAAAAAATTTGCTGTAGAAATCCATTTTTACAAGCAAATTACTTCAACGGTTAGTCTTTGTGACGAGAATGTTAACTTAGGTGTATTACATTAAAAGTGCATAGCCACTGGTAGCGAAGCGAAAATTTATCATTTTTAATAACGGCTTATAAATTTCTTGCGTTTTCGTACGGGAATATTGGTATTTTGATAATAAAGGACCAGTATGATCAGCTGCTCATTTAGGCAAGTTATGCTTCACTAAAAACTTTGCACAGTGACTTCGCATGTCATAAAAGGAAAAAAAAAAAAAATCCGCTTTTAAGCCATCGAGATTTTCTTTCGATATAAACATTGCCGTATGATCCTATACGATGCACACACTTCATCATTTTGCCGATGCGGCAATGCTTCTAGATAGCAAAGGGGTAAATTCATTTCAAATCACCAAGGGGGTGTTGCTCGACATTTAATTTTCCTAATTTTTTAACCAAGTTTTCTTCATGGTTTTATGAGTTTAAAAACATGATTGGAAAATTTTTTTTACCTTCTAATTTTTTTTGCGGCCATTTTTATTGAGCTTCGGAGTCATTTTTTGGTGAAAATGGTAATTCACGGAAAATGCTATAGCTACTTTATTTTTATACCTATAAAGATGAATAAAAAACTAAAATGTTCAGCATAAAATTGTCTACATTTTAGGTTATTAGTGAATTTCATCAGATTTAAGGATCTAGGCCAAAAAAATGCTTAAAAACGTTAGAAATAAAAGGTCAAACACCACATTTCGCTACCCTTATTTTTTATGAAAGAAATGCGACTCACCTTAAATATTTTTTTCTTGAACAAATCTCTCATAGGGCTCTTGTAAAAATTTCAATCTTGAAAACCTCTTCCTTTTTTTTTGGTACAGCTTATCATAAACCGTGTTAAGCCTGTTTTAGGCAGTTTTCACTAATCAATATCTCAAAAGGGACTGAGTAAATAATTCTAAAATCTTAGGATAATAAACATCTTTGTAATATGAAGCTACCATATAAATTTTATGAGTGATACTTGACTGGTTTTTGAATTACAATTCACTAAATATGGCCAAAAACTCTTGTTTATTTCCCTTCAGTTCAGAGAAAGGAAGTTTTAACTTTTCTTTGTATGATGCTTTCTATTTTTTAAAAAATTATCCAAGATTGTTCTTTAATCTTAATATACTAAAACCTAAATGAATAAATTATATCCCTGTTAGGTTTTATTACAATTAAAAGAACATCAACATAGAAAGTATTAAAAATAGTAGTATGATTATATTTTGTTCATCCACTTAAAAATTGTTTATAAAAATATGTGAATGTCTTTTCTTGTATTAACTTACTTCTTTGCATTTTAAAATCTATTTAAATTATTAAACAGTGCGGAAATTTCATTGCATATCTTTTCTAAGTTATTGAATGCTCGTCCAGAAATAATTGTCAGTTCAATCGGGGTCAATTTGCATAGGACTTTAGTGACAGGAATCCAAATACTATCATTTTTTGATAAATTAAATGTAGTTGGAGGTCCTGATGAATGAAAAAAAGACACTAAAATGTCATTGTACTCTCCTCTTTTATCTTTAACTTTACCGATCCCTCATTCATCGTTATAAATGTATGCCATGCTATCGTTATCGGCAAAGGATGAGGTTTTTGTAAACTCAATTGAGGTTTTGAAATCCTCAACACTGTGGCATTTCAAAGTAGTTTAGCACCTGATCTGATTTTCACTTATGGGTACATAAATATGATAAACTCGAGTTCCTGGGATTGGTACATAACATTCAATTTTTTTAATTAAGATTCTTTTGCATTATTTTCTCTGTCGAGATAAAAATATAATTTTTCCCTAATATTTCCGCTGATAAAAACATAAATGTATTTTGTGGTGTGAGTATTTGATCACTGTAAGGTTTTTAAAGACTGGCTCTTGTTACTTCCCGTTTCGTGGTTCCACCTATACCACCGCAAGAATTTTTTCCGTGCTATGAGGCAAAAAATTTCATTCTGCTGCTATGCCAAAATCGTGTTTCTGTTGGCAGACATTGATGAAATTTTTTCTGCTTTTGTATTGACTGATGGTACCATCACTAATGTAAATAATCTTCTGTATTCTAGATACAACATTCACCTCATGTACAACATGTTGAAATGTATACACAGTGGTTTTATTGTGTATAAGGTGGTTACTAATAATACAGATACTTTTACAATATATTTGATTTTTGCTTAATACAGCAAACAAAAGGATGTAGTGTAGCCTGTGTATTGGTCCAATGGAAGCTTTGAATTCTATCTTGGACCGTAAAAATATAATTCTCCGAGAAGTCTCTAATTAATATGCATTCAAAATCTGTAAGATTCTCTCTCAGTTCTCTACAGTGTTGAGTTTGGACATTTGATATAAAATGGTGTGTTTTAATGAGATCAGTTTTCCACAAGAGTTTGTAAAAACTCATCACTAGGTAAAAATTGTGTGATAAGATCAGCTCTATGTGTCTTCACCCACTGTTTGAAACTCATTTCATCAGACAAGTTACTAATATCATTCATTAAGACTTCTGGTCCAGGATATTCCAAGCACTTATTCAGCATGCAGGCTTCAGTCTCAATGTCACACAAGAAGTCTAACAAAGTTCGGTAATTGGTGTTCAATTATGCCCTTTCTGTCATCAATTTAACAATCTGGTGATATTTACACACACTTTGAGTGCCAGATTTTCCAGGCAGAACACACCATTTTGGCCGGAGAACACAGGACATTGACTACTAATTATATATTCTGGATATCTCTATTTGTAAAGACTATAAAAAGCTCATTTAAGGGTATTAATACTAACCTTTTTTGTTTACATATCTTCACAATGTTAATTTTATCTGAGACACATTTCTTTTTACCCGGAGAGAGAACTGTTCTCATCTTGATAAAACTCGATCACACAGTTGACAACTTCTTCACTTATCTTGTGTCCACCTGGTCTTTTACGAAGATTTAGCAGGATACCTTGCTCCTTAATTGTCTTGTTTGACTTACAAGATACTCAGAAACACCAAAATTCTCCATAATTTTTTTTTTATTGACCAAAAATCTGGTAAGAGACAAATGATTTTAATTTGTTTCATCTTTATTCACCAAGCTGCATTTTTCTTTTAGTTGGTAGATCAAAATTTCATACCCACTTAAGCTGATTTAGAGCAGGTCTGGTTTTGTTGTTCCTCTAAATCTCCAATTTCCTTTTTACAGATATTGCAGTTTTATCTGTCTTTTTGTGTAAAGTTGACAATCCCTTTTCTTTATTCAGTTTCGTTATTTTACTGATCGGAGACAACTCCAATGTAACACATATTGATTTTACTTGATTCAAATTATTTTCCTCCACTAACTTATTAGAGTCGGGGACATATAAGTTTTAGGGACAAGTTTTAGGGTTAGGTAAAACAAAACATTTATGTTTTTGTTGTCGAAACAAGAACAACAGGCTTTAATACTGATTTTGAAAGTGGCTAGTCCGAAAAAATTAGCACAATTTTTTTCACAAATTTAATGCTCTACCACTCTAAAACCAGTTAAATATCACTCATAAAATTTATATGGTAGCTTTATATTACAAAGATGTTTATTATCCTAAGTTTTCAGAACTTTTTACTCGGTCCCTTTTGGGATATTAATTAGTGGAAACTGCCAAAAACAGGCTTAACATGGTTTTTGGTAATCTGTACAAAAAAAAAAAAGATTTTCAAGATAGAAATTTGTACAACAAGTAGCCCTATGAGAGATTTGTTCAAGAAAAAAATATTTAAGGTGAGTCTCATTTTTTTCATAAAAAATAAGGGTAGCGAAATGTGGTGTTTGACCCTTTATTTCTAACGTTTTTAAACATTTTTTTGGTATAGATCCTCAAGTCTAAAAAAGTTTTCTGATAACCTGAAATGTAGACAATTTTATGCTGAACATTTTAGTTTTTTATTCATCTTGATAGGTATAGAAATAAAGCAGCTACAGCATTTTCCGTGAAAAACGTTTTACACCCAAAAATGACTCCGTAGCTGATTAAAAATGGCCGTCCCCCCAAAAAGATAAGGTCAAAAAAAAATTTTAACCATGTTTTCAAAATCATTAAACTGTGAAAAAAACTTGGTTAAAAAATTAGGAAAATTAAAAATGTCGAGCAACTTTACCTTGCCAAATTTGGTGATTTGAAATGGATTGACCCAAAGCCGTCATTCCTTCCACCACGAACAATAGAAAAATCACTTTGACAGACTTTGCAATGCACATGATATGAAGATTTCATTGATCGCGTCAGAACTGACCAATGCACTGCACAGTCATCTCGGAACATTAGCACATGCTTTCTTCCAGGCATACGATGAAACCAATTTAAGTTCCCGAGAAACACGAGCAAATATTTGACACAAACTTTAAACTCATGCAACAAAACTGTCAAAGAATTTCCATGTAGGAGCAACCCGGTCAAATGCTATTCAAATTGAATTCATGCAAAATTTCAAATGCCATTCAATTAGTCTTCACATTCCTTAACCGAAAACTAAAAGGATTTATTCCAGTAAGAATTAAATTACTCTAAAGCTTACAGCATTTGTGGATTGTTCACAAAGACAATCCTCAGCCCGATGAAGAACTAATGATTATTTCGAAGCAAGTCGCCTCCCTTTATTTTTTATTGTGGATATCGATAATCTGTGTCTTTCTGAAGTTCCATGTATATAACTTCAAGGGATAATCTGCAGAATTCTCAAGATAACATTACTTAACACCAGAATATTTCGAATGTAGTTCATAATGATACAACACCGCGATAATTTTCTTAAAAAGGAACTTTTATCTCTTTCTGTGTCGTACATGCGATCATCGTCCGCTATGGCGTAATTACATGTCGACTTCCCGAGTCCACAGAATGAAAACTTTATCTGTTCTTTCTTTGGCGTAAATTTCTCATGAGACACTTCGGTTTACTCAAAGATACGTTTTACCGAGGGTTCGAATTATCCGAAACAGTTATATACAAAAATAATTTCCAAATATATCGGAGCGATTATCAGATTTCAACACTAATTATGAACTTAATAGGAGGGTTTTTAAAGCATTTTCATTTTTATATAGTTGATCATAGTATTTCAAACAATAATTTAACTCTATTAAAAAAGATACTGCTTCCTACAATTTTTAAGTTAATAGCTGATTACAATTACGATTAGAGTTCATATTTAATAAAGGATCAAATATATGACAAACATCCGAAAAACAAAGTATGGGTTATTCAATACTTACTTATACGGAGCTTTCAGAATAGCTTTAAAATTTAAGTTCACACTTGTGATTGTGAAAAGTAACGCCTTTTTTTAAAGTTTTATGGGAAAAAGAACTTTTCTTTAAAAAAAATTAAATAAATCTAAAAATTATTTTACATCCATTAACTTTATGGTTGCGGTACTAAATAACAAGGAAAAAGAGAAATATACAGAAAGATGTTACCTTTTGATAGTTTATACTGAGTAAATAAAAAAATACAATAACCTAGATGAAATACACTATTTTACTCGTAATATAAATTTTGACACGTGATAATGGGAAAACTGCAGGTATAAAATAACACGACCATAAAGTTTATTATTAGATAATTATCAGAGTTTGAATAGGAAGGGTAGCATCCTAGATTTTTATCTAAAATTAAACGGAGATATATTTAAAATGTCTTCGAAATATTCTAGGGAAACGATTCTATTTGTATCATAGGTTAAATACTTAGAACACAACATGAAGTAAGAATTATTGTTCCGATATTTAAAAAATAGCACAATGCATAAAACTGTACGGAAGCTAAGAACATTATTGAAAACTTCATAGATTGAATAGAATTTTTTTCTCTTCAGTCTAGGAAAATTTTCAGTTAAAAATATCGTAAACTGAAAAGCATAAAACAAATATTTTCCTTTTTTGAAATGAAAAAAAATTTTTAGTGTCTTAAAAAATAAAATAAAATAGTTTATCAGCTACGTCTCCGAACTTTTTTCAACAACACGATAGATATTTTTTTAACGAAACTTGTAATGTATGCATGAGTCGATTATTAATTAACACTTTTTTTTACTCCTCAGCTCAGTATATTTACTTGGAGATTGAAACATCGGAGATTTAAGACCTCGAAGCAATATCCGCGCAGGCTGGATGTATGATGATTCACTAGATATAGATCCAAACAATCGATCACAGGTGTGGTACATTTTTCGAAGTGTAAGCATTAGCGAGAAAGAGTAGAAAATTCATCAGTAAAAATTTAACACCATAATCCAAACATTCGCGAAAAGGTATTATTTAATTACGTATCTCGGTATTTCACACTTTTACCTTCCAAAGGAGAACAATTTTTAAGAAAAGGCAGTAATAAATACGAGGGTCATTTTTTAAGTAAGAACCGTTTTGTAATGGAGTAAGAGAAACTTTAGTTATGGACGTAAATTGTATCATAAACTAAAATATGAACTTTTTTTCACTTTTCAACATAGTCATCATTAACATTTAAACATTTGTCAAGTCGTGTCACCAGCTTTTGGATCCCATCATCAAAGAACTCTCCGCCTGACCATTAAACCAGTTAGTAACAGTTTCTTTCAACATGTCATCATTTTCCAAGCGCTTTCCACCAAGAAATTCCTTAAGTTTTGGAAAGAGATGAAAGTCTGATGGTGCTAAGTCAGGGCTGTATGGTGGATGATCCAGTAATTCCCAATGAAAATTGTCAAAATCGACGGCGGGGACTGCTCTCTAGCGGAGTCGTTCTGCTTCACGACAAAGCTCGGCCTCACGTTGCGGCAAGAACAAGGACGCAACTGGACAATTTTCATTCTGACCTATCGACTGCAGCCTTGTTAGGTAAGCTGGCCCATCCTTGAGTTAGTCCAACTCTAGAGGTCACGGTCCTCGTCATTGGGGTTGGTGCCCTTTGGCGAACACAGGACATGCCGGCTCACGAAGGTTCCGCAGGGTGGGTTGCACAGCAACGATGAGGTTTTAACCAAGTTGCTGGTTCTGCGCCCAGGGTTGCGACTGTCCCCTCTCAAAATCGACCATTCCCAATTTAGGCCAAGTCGTCTCCTAGCCAGAGCCTGACTAAGGCAGGGGCATACGGGGCAGTTGCCCCGGGCCCCCACATCATTGGGGGGCCCCTAAATCGAATAGAAAGTTTAGTATTAAGTATTAAGTTCTTCATTACTGAAGTAGTGAAGCAGAGGGGGGCCCCAAAGAAGTTTTTGCCCCGGGCCCCAATTAGGCTAAGTCGGGCCCTGCTCCTAGCTGGAATTTGCAATGATGCTGTCTTAATTTCTTCCTCTTGAGTCACATAGCCAGTAATTTTTGGTGACTCCTTTCCCGGTACTACTTTTGCTCTCCGCGTTCTCGCTCGCAGCCACTAATTATGTGCCGTCGTTCCGTTTGGGTCATTCTGCCTCCTTCTCTTCTTAGGTTTGCTTTTACGAAGGTTGGTTTGTGCGAGTGTCCTCCGGCAGAGCTTTGTCGTATTCAAAAATCTTCTCTTTTTTCTTGGCTGATCCGTCTGTTCTGCATGGAGTCCGTCTGTGTCTCTTGCTTTGTGGGGTTTGTCCTGTGAGTGTGGGGTGGTTGCCTGCTGCGGGTCTATCCGCACCGTTGGGATAATCCCAGTGGGGCTAATCCCAGGTCGGGCCCGATGTGTGCTTCTTGGAAGTGTGACATTTGCACATTCTTTTCACGTGTTAAGTACGACACTCATTTTGGAACATGGTTATTATTTTTCTTGAAATCCGTTATCTAAATTATGGATTCAGAAACAAAGTGAAATTGTTAATGTATGTACCTCTATTTTAAATTGGGAAACACTCGTAAGGCAAAAGCGAAAAAAGTGATGGCTGCACAAGGTTATAAAATACAAACTGTTGTCATTTTTCAAAAACAAGTTTAAATGATAAATATTCATTATCTAATATTTAGCTTTAACTTCATTTAAAATGCACAAATCTTATTTATTTATTTTAAAACAGACTTCATACAACTACATGCAAGTATCACGTGTATATAACTGCATATCATAACAAGCATTTATATATTATAAGACAGCTTTGATTGGTGTGCAGAATAGAAAGGAAGATTAAAGACTGATCTCGATTTGAAAAAAAAAAAAAAAAAAAAAATTCAGTGTAAGCTCTCCATGTAAAGTGAATTAATTGTCAATTATTTTACGTGTTAAAATAGTACTTTTCGGGGAAAAAAGAAAAAGAAAATTCATCCAACAAAAATCCTTAGTTAAAAAAATGTTCACGAAATTTCTCCACAGATTACATTTTAAGGATCTTTCAGCATTGCTGAAAGGATCGTATTTCATTAATTCCGCAACTGATTCTCATCACTACAGAATGGACACGCCTTATGCTCATTTTAGAGTTAGATAAATCATCTAAAAAGTCGACTCGGCTCGGGAGAAGGAGTGCTCACCAAATCCCAGTTTCTGTACACGCGTTCGACATTGCCTTCACAAAATATGCGTAAAAATATCTGAAATATAACTTTGTTAAAAAGAGACTTTGCTTGAATATAAATTGTATGTGGTACGCTATGGCGCTAACGGAAACGTAGTAAGGACTCCGGAAGTGATGATTCACTTGAGAGATGGTTAAAATTGCGATGGCTCAACAAAATTTCCTTTACAGAAGACGGCAAACATCCTCACATGGTCATCCCAAGGTTCATCCACAGCAAAATTATTTGTTTAATCGATCGAGCAGCCACAGAAACACAAATTACAGGTTGGTATGTACTCTGAAGATTCGCCGCGGTTGAATTGTATGGCAGTGGAAATAACGATAGAATTGTCATTTTATGAGACAGTCTGAAGGGTGAGTCTGCTTCCGCGAATAAGAGAACTGTATCAGTACAATTGTGATGTGATACATGAGCAAAGTTTGATGAAGGGAGTAACATGGCAAAGGGATTGTTCCTCGTGGCTATGAAAATATTCTAAACAATTTCGCGCAAATATCTCCAAATGTGCGGCGAAGGCCTATTCCTCTTAAAATGTGCTAATGGCCCATTCTCTTAGCAAGATTGGTGTAAGTACTGTTTGATGCAATGGGTGCTGAACTGACTAGATAATCCCGGATTTGGATCGGGATGGAATTTCAAGCCTAGTCTGGTCAAACAACTCAGCCCCGGATCTTACGGTTGCTCTGGTGGTCGAATAAAATGAGTTTTCGGCAGCAAAATTTCAAAATTAAACAGGAAACCTTTTTCACTGCAGTAAAGGCAGTTAAACAGTAACGAACGGATTGATAATGTATTGATATATTTCGTAAAATGTGTTTATGAAACAATACAGGTACCCAGATGCTTTTGACCACACAGAATATATAGGTTTAGATACTGCATATCTTGTCTCAATAAAGAATAATTTATACCCTTCTCTTCTTACAGGAATCAATTACATACAACAATCAAACGCGACTTTTTAATACCATTGTGTTGGTGTACAGGAGTGCAAAACTTAAGTATTCGATGGAATTAAATTTCTACAGGTTTTCGATTTTGAGATTGCTCCTTCGTTCTGATTATTCGTTGTTGTGGGTATATTTATTTAGCATTTTAAACAAGTTTTCTGATTTATTTATTTATTTTTTTTTTTTTGGGGGGGGGGGGGCTAATACGGAGGGTTTTGATATGATTTTAAATCTTATTGACTTTATAGATGAGAGATACCAAAACTGCGACCCGCCAGGCATTTATATGCGGCCCGAGACACTCATACTCATCATCAAGTGGGTGCTTTTGTAAATATAATTTTGGAAATAAGTGGAAAAAAAAGTGCCACCTGCTGCTCACGTTGTTCACATCAACGTATTTTTGTGAATCATCCTATTCTAAAATGAATATGCGAAGAACATATAAAAATCGGCGTACTGATTCGTAACCCCGATGACGTATTGAGAGTAGCAGGTATAAAGCCGATATGTCTAAAGTAGTCAAAAGTTTGTCTCAACATAAAAAAAACTCATTTTAAAATAAACGTTTGAATACATTTACGTTTTAAGTTTTATGTTTTATGCTATTATATCATGAGGTATAGTGTACTATGTTGCTGCCGGCGTAAAGTAGCAAACATATGCATGTTATCCGTGAGAATGAAAAGTTGAGTATGGCTGCTATAGATTGAATTTCGTTACATATAAAACTTTTCTTTATTTTATTCTCCTTTTAACTCATACATAATTTAGACGAATCGTGCCGATTTGTCTCGGTTCTTCTAAATATCTATAGCGGGCATTGATCATAATTGCATGTTTGAATTTCAGCACGTTGAAATTAAAATCACAACGGTTAAATGAGCTCCCATACTGTCACATAAAGCATAAAATTCTTCAACTGTCTGAAATACCTAATAATTTTCTTTTTCATCAAACCTCTTAGTGAGGTATATATAAAAATATTAATTACAAATAAATTACAAGTATTTAAATTAGAAAGAGTTTATTGCCCTTTGAGGCAAACATGTTTGCTAAGCAGAAAATACATTTCACTATGCAAGCCAATAATACAAGCATTATCTGTTGTTCACACTAAATGGTAACATAATTTCTGAGAGCAGCTTTCATTATTTCGAGGGCACTATATTAAAACCACAACGTTTCGTTCGAAACGCAATCGTTCTTAAATAGCCAGGGTAAAGAATGAATGCATAAAATCTGTATTGTTATGAAATCTTAGCTATAACTGCATTGCCCAGCAGTTGCTTGGAAAAAAATTTGGTAATATTTTTAAAATTAAATCTAAGCTGTAATGGAGAGTAATTTGATATTGAGCAAAAGAGAAAATAATAGAAAAACCAGTAGTAACTGACAAATTTTAAAACTATGCCACAGAATCTGAGCATAGATATTTTATAATAACAAACTGGAGCAACTTCAGCCAACTGGATAATACATAATGAAAATCCTGCTCTTCCCATGGAACAGTCAACATTACTGTGGCTAGGCAGTTCATATCATTTGTTGCATTGCTAAAGTTTTTTTTTAAATTTCCAATGACAGGCAAAATACAGGCAAAAACTATAAAACAGACCAAACAAAAGAGTAAAAACAAAGTTAGCATTTGCTCAGGAGTCCTCTCCTATCCCAGTATCACCCACAAAGGGCATGGAGAGCCAGACAATGGCACAGATACAGGACAACCCTATCTTCAGTGGAATTGCAAAGGAGAGAAAAAGAGTATAGCTAAAGTTAGAATAAATCTAGATACATTATTGATTTCATCCAGAAGTGGTAGGAAAAAGATATTCCTACAGACAGAAAAACATAACATACATCAAGTTTTACTGTTTTTATTCTTTAAAGATTGGTCAATTAATGAGAATGTGCTAACGTTAGTCACTCCACCAATTTAAACACGAAGAAGTTTTTTACAGTAAATTACTTCTGAGCAGCACAAATGACAACTGAACTTGACACAAGTTGATAGTTGGTCATTAAGTGCAATAATTAAATGACTGCAAAAAATGTTTAAATTGGACAAAGCATATGAACACCAGCTAATAATTTTAGGCTAAGCCTGCTAATTTCTGAATGTTACTCACTTTAAGGTAAATGTTAAAAAATGGTGAATTATTATGAATGCTGTTGAATTAGTTTTAAATTACACACAGAAAACTCTCATGAAAAAAGTGATTTTATAGAAAAATAAAGAATATTCTTTTAGAGCTCTTCCAACAATATTTAAGATTATCAGTTATGCATGATAATTTTTTGGTGCAGGATGAAAAAAACACACATTAAGATACATAACAAAAGGAGAATTAACTAATACTTCATTTTTTCCCCAGGAAGAAAACTGCATTCCAATAAATATAATATTTAAGTAACTGAAAATTTATGCAGTATACATAAGTTTATAAAATTTTTATTTGCAATAATTAATCTTTCTACTTAAGAAAACAAAATACATCAAATTTTATTTCATATTCTTATGAGAAGAAACAATTTCTTTTAAAATTCTTTTATCATTTAAAATTTTTGAACAAGACTTGTCACATGTTTAGTTAACATCATGCTTAGCTATAAAATGTGTTTTAAAGTATCAATTTCAAGCTGGCTTTTTATTACTGCCAAAGCTTTATTCATCATGGCAATAACTCTCATCTAGCATTTTTATTCATGGAAGGCAAAGATGGAATTTCACTATTTTAAACATGTTTCTATATTCAATTCCTTTCTCACGGAAAAGTCAAACATTTGATTTTGGTTTTGGTTTGGAGTGCTATGGTCAACTTTTGCTACACAAGGGCTAAATAGAATGGGGCCTACTGCTTAAAGCCAATTCTAAATCATTACAAATGTCCATGCCAAAAGTGAGCCTCAAACCCACAGACTATGGTACTGAATACCAGTGCCCTAGCCATGTGCTTGTACCCTCATCTTGTACTTAAATATTTGAATCCAGCACAAATTTACCCCAATATTTTCTTCTTTCTAAAGAGAAAGTATATCCTTATTTAAAGAGTTATTCGTGGTTTGTATTTCATCAAATAATTCTGAATCATTAATTGCATCTGTGCTGAATGAATCACAAAATTTTTCCAAATGTGTTCCAACTTTTCTCCATTCTATAGAAAATTTTGCTGCATATTTTAAAATAATATGAAAGATGTGACCCATGATTCTCTTTCAGTGAAAGATATTTTATAAAAAGAAATTTGTCTCAAATACTAGAATTTTCAGAAAGTTTTGACATCATTTTTGTTGGCACTCAACAGCCCATTGGCCAGATTTCTTTGCATACATTACAGTAACTCATTTGTACAATTTTCACTATCTGTTAGGTATCATTCAAATTAAGTCCATTGTAAAAGATTCTGTTATAGTTCATTATGTTTGGTAGCGACTGGTTGTGTCAGATCTGCAGTTATAAAAATTTGAAATAAATTGGCTTTTTTAAATTTAAATCTCAAAGCATATATACAGTACCCACATTGATGACCTCTAACAATTTTTTGACCATCAATAATACAATTTTTGTTTGTTAGTTGTTGTCTAATCTGTTGTTTTACACAATAAGTGGCTTTTCTAAGTTCAATATAAGTAATATTTTAGCCTTCAAGTCTCAGTATATTTTCTTGAAACATACACACTTGATTTTGAATAAAATACACTTGAATGTCTAAAGGAATCTTCAGACACTCTCTAAATCACTCAAAAAAGAAAAAAAAAAAAAAAAAAAAAAAAAAAAAAAAAAAAAGAGTTAAAAAACCCTCTCTAAGCTGGTGTTAGAGAAGGCCATCTAGTTTTAATGCATCCTATGAAGTTAGGATAATTAATACCTTCTGATTCACAATAGGTTCTTAGTTTTTTGCTTCTAAGTACTATATAGAGATAGAAATGACTATATTTTTATCACAATTATTTCAGTTTTTATTGGTATAGAATCTGATGCTATCTGGATAGCATTAAATTAATGTATTCAGCACATAAATATTAAGTACAAGTACCATACTCTTGGCTAAAGTTCATCAGAATATTTGTTATTCTTTTGTTTCTGGCAAGGTCTTTAAAAATACTAATACATGAAGACTATAATCTATATGGAGAATGATACTTTTCTAAAGAGAATCAAAATATTATACTGCTCACTTGACATACACAGCCATAACTAACATTGTCTGGACAATTTTATTTTGAAAATGAGACCCAAATAAATGAAAAAATTACTAAAAACAAATAATTGAAACTAACTATCGAATAAATAACAATACTGCAAACTGCTCTATAGCAGCATACATACAAGATTCTGTAGATGCAATTGAAATAGTAACTCAATTTCAATAGAAATTGAGACTTATAGTTTGAGAAAAGAGATGGGATTTCCAGGGAAAGATTGAAAAATTCCCTCACTCATAGCCAATCATAGGTTGAAGGGTTGTAATGTTTGCTAGGGGGAACTACTCAGCATTTTCAGTTCAACTGTAAGCCACACAGTAATGAATCAAGTTGGTACTTTCTGGTTCTGTCATCAAAACCATACATATTTTATAAAGCAGGTGTTAGAACTGGAATATACCTAAAATATTTATGGAATTTTTTTCCTTCTTTTAAAACCCACAGAACTTTAAATTCAACATATATTTGAAAACAGAACATGAACTCTAAAATCAGCACTGTAGAAATTAAAATCGGTACATCTGGTCACCTTACTTATGCAACATATTATGTGCATTAAAACACTATATAATGCTGAGAAGACCATAATTATGTTAACTAACAGTTTGAATTTTGTGGGACATCCACTATTTTGGCTCTAATTATAGCCATTCTGGAAAAACTGTTGCTGAATGCCATTTGGCCTAATTCATTATATTAAAAAACATATATATAAAATACAAAATATAATTAAAGACAGCACTGATATTCATTAATTGGCATACCATGTATGTCGAGTGAAACTCTGATGCTTTTAAACATGATTTCAACATGTAAAAAATATTTCCCCAATCTACTTTTACAATTATAATGAACTAGCCGAAAACCCGTACTTCGCTATGAAGTACATTCAAATTAAATACAACGGTCAATGTATGCAATTAATGCCAAAAAAAAAAAATAAATAAATAAATACATAAAAATAAAAAAAATATATTTATTTATAATAAATACGACGATCAATGTATACAGTTGATGTAAAAAAAATATATTTATAAAATAAATCATAAGGGATATTTTTATAGACAAAATAATGTAGAAGAAAATATTCAAATTAAATCTAATAGGACATTCTAAAGAATATAGTACAGTTTGAGGAACATATCTTTTACTGTATTTTAATTTTTTTTTTTGGATAATGTCCAATCATCTGCCGCATTAGCAATAAAATTTTTTTTTTCTCTATTTCATTTTATGCACGTGACTATAAATTATTTAAAGTACCAGAAAAGAAATCCTGTGATCAGCATTTAATAAATTAAATTCTAAAAAATAATCTTTAAAAATTCACCAAAAATCAGAAAATGGAGGTAAAGATTCGAAAAAGATTTCATTTTAAAGGAATTTTTATCATCTTTCTCATGATATAAATTTTATAATCCTCAAATTATTATTTTAAATGCAAACTTAAAAAATTACTAAAACAGCTTAAAAATTTAATTTAAAAAAATCTAAGAAGAATTTTTCAAAAATCTTTCTTTGTGCACTCCTACACTATAAGAAGAATCACCATTTTTTCCAAAAGGGCTGAAATTTTCACCAAATTTCAGCCCTTTAGGTCCAGCGGTTTGGTCTTTAAGATGGTTAGATTTGGTTAGATTAAAGATGTGATTATTACTTTTTAGTATCTATTCCATTAAATATACTCTAATCTATCATTGAAATAAATTTATTTTCTACATACGATGACAAATTTTGCATTTTGTGGATTGTTTTTGATTTTATTTTGAAAGTGTTGAGAATAAATGAAAAAAATATCAAATATGATGAAGTTAAAAAACAAACCAATAGAAGATTTAGTAGTTTTACTTACATAGGAGCCTTGGTAAATAAAGTGGTGGAACTGATGAAAAAATAAAAATTAAAATCGCAAAAGGTAAGAACTGTTCCCATGAGCTTTCAAGACACCAACATTGGATTTGAAGATAAAAATTTTCCTAATTTATATCATAAGTCAGATGCAATCTATGTTATGGTTTTGAAAACTTAATATTTACCAAAACATAAAATGTATAATTGAATGCATGGCAACTGTCTTAGATGAAAAGTTGATTTTTTTAGCTAATGAAATATGAAACAAGGGTTTATATAATTAAAAACATTTAAATCGACAGGTTATGATATGACAGAAGACTGAAATGGTTAGGAACTAAATTGAGAATTTTTTTTTTATCATGTATAAAACAATGTTAAAACAATGGACAAAAAAATAATGAAGATAAGATGAAAGAAATTGTATCCGGTCATACTCATCCGTCTTTCTCAATGTGAAATAAAAGCAAAGAGAAGTAACAGTACAAAATAGAAACACCTATAATTCAATGAGACAGAGGCAAGAATGTCATAGGCAGTACATAAACCCTACATCATTTGTGCGCAGAAGGCAGTATGTACATATTGCTTTCTTTAATTATAATATATATATATATATATATATATATATATATATATATATATATAAAGCTAAAATCTACAACATTTTGGGGTTTTCAGTGCAGCAGCTACATCTTGATTAACTAAACATAACTCTCTTTATTTTTTCTAAATATGTGTCAATTCTATTGGAGGCCACAGGGGGACACAATTCCCTTTTGTGTATTTATATATAATTAGTGGTTTTCTGACATCTCAAAATTACTCTTTTAATTCAGATGCCTTTTACCATTAATTAAAACCTGTTGAAAACAAAACATTTTCTCAAGGTGATAGAGCAAGTGATCTTACCTGCATGATTAAAAAATCATATAATATTTCTTATCGCAAGGATTCATTTGGCATGCTTGCCACAGGATAATCAACCCTCTTAATGCCAAGAATCCATGAAGTAGTTATTTTACATGTGTGTGGCTACTTCTATCATACATACCTAGTAAGACCATGAAATGTGCAGTCAGCAATAATCACAGCACAGCAATGAGTATTGAGCCCTAAGGCACTGCACAGCAATATCTCAGAAAAACTTCCTCTTAGCCCTGATAACATGATTGAGCTGTTATGGTGGTAAGATTTACTAAATAAATTTCTAGTTGGCTATTTTTAGAATTTGAACATTTATATGAACAGTAAATTATCATTGATAATGATACAGGTTAAACTAAATCTTCGGGTATAATATATATAGCTATACAGTCGAACCCTGTTATAGCGAACCCAGTATATAACGAAATCATGGATATGACGAAAAAAATTTTGGTTCCGCCATTTTCCTATTGTATTTAATGCTAATTTATCCTTTTATAGCAAAACCTCCGAAATCTTAAGAATCTCTATAACGAACTTTTTTTCAGTCGACTACTGATTTTTATTTTTTTTAAAAACTTTTTAAGAATGTTGAAGATACAACGAATGTTGAAGAAGTTGATGAAGATTTACCTATTACAATGTGGATAGAAAAGCACAAAATTCCACTATTCTCAGATTGTGACATGCAATTGTTCGAAACGTGATGATGAAGTCATTACATGTGAAAATCCGACTGATGAAGATATTGTGGAAGAAATTAAAATGAATCATTCTGAATTCGAAGATTCTGCATCTGATGCTGATGAAGAGGAGTGCATAAATGATGAAATCCCCACCATCTCAGATGCTACAAAGCGATACATGTAATTAATAAGTTTTTGTCTACAAAAACAGTGGAAGAAAGAGTGTTGGAGTCATTTGATGTATAGGACAAAGAAATTCATAAAATATTTTTGAAATCGGCATCCAACAGCAGAAGATTACCAATTATTTCTGTATCAAAACAGTGAATCAATAATGATTATTTTTAATAGATTTTATCAGTTTTTAATACATCATTATTGAATACACATAGCAACTAATGAGTGATACATTTTGTGAACTCCAGCATTTTTCTAAATGGTTTGGATATAGCGAACAAAATCTTTGGTCCCTTGAAGTTTATTATAACGGGGTTCGACTGTATATAATAATTCAAATGGGAAGTTATAATAATTCAAATGTTCAACTGTATTCAATCATAATCTTCCATAAAGGCTATTGTAATCATTAAAATAAACTGGTCCAATGAATGTTTGGTCCTCTACAAGCAGCAGCTGTCTTGCTAAAAAATACTCTCTTTTCATGTTATATAATTGACAGTTATTACTTGAACTATTAGAGTATTATTACAAGCAAAAATAACTTTCATTAATCAAAACCTTATGATGAAGGTGGAAAAAGTAATAGATTAAAATTTAAGGGTTTTATTTAAAAAATTGCTAAAAAACATCAAACAGCAAAGATTATAAAACAGACTACAATGAAAGTACTTGTAAATGATGAATTATATTTTCACAAATGTATAGCTTCTATTTATGCTTGTCATGCCCTTTCCTTTATGTACCCCAGAAATCCATTAATTTGTTAAACATAATTACTGTGACTGTTAAAAATCTTAATCAAGGAATTTTAATGTATAGTTGAAAAGTTTCGTATAATTGGAAGCAAACTTATAAAATTTTGGGGTCAAATTACATTTACCTTTGTATCAGTTTGTTCATACTCTAAAATTAAATTTTATTTTACTTTTCAAAACTGGATTGAAAAAACAGATGGCATACACACAGCATTTTAGTCCTATGTAAATTGAGCACGGTCTGATATTTAAGTAGAAAAAAATTATGGCTTATCTTTTTCTAGATACATTCAAATATTTTTCTGCAATCTAAGATAAAATATCCTCAGTGAGTAAAATATACATTCATCAACATGAACACAAATGCTCCATGCATAAACTAAAGATTACCCCCCCCCAGGCAAGCTGTTACCTGTGTCGAAAAACTGTTAGTCATTTATGTAAAATTTAATGTTATGAGAACGCATTTTAAAAGAGCTCAGATATTGCTTTGAATTCAAATAAACTGTTGGTTCATTTCTGTTTATAACAAACATGTTTCAAATAGTTTTAAAACTGTAACATTAAAAAATATAATATAAATTAATAAGCCAATAAAGATGAAAAAGTAGTGAACTTACATGGTTTAGAATAGTACCAGTTATTGAGGAGCGATCAAGTAAGAAGCTAGTATTACTACTGCGATTAACATCAATAGGAGCAACAACATCCCAGTCTTCCAAGCCTTGAAAAGAAGAAAAAATTAAATTTTAATAAGGGCATCACTAATTTGATTCACATTGAATAACACAAATACTGTTAAGAACATAAGTCTACTATATCTTGAAACAATTACACTGTGCATAACAAAATTACAATTCAATTTCAGAATTAACAACACTAAACCTCTAACTTAATGCTGAAAAGACTATGAGACATGGCAATATACCTATCACAAAGAAAACTGCACAAAAACTGATCATACATTTGTACTGTTTCAATTACTATACAATAAGACTATTAGTGAATGTGTTTTTGAAATGAATAAATAATATACAAATATTCTTAAAAAGTGGCAAACTTTTTAATAACAACTTTTTTTTTTAAAAGCCTATCTGTCACAATAATACTTGAAAATCATTTCAAATTTCTACATAAATTTTCTAACCTAGATGAAATGAAATAAATTTCGGAAAATGTTAGGACAAAAATTTAGTGTTTTGTTGAGCTGAAACAATATGAACTAGAATGAGAAAGAAACATCTTAATACGAGGATGTTCAGATACCCAAAGGCTTTGAAACTGGGGTAAGTGGACCCAAGAGGTTTGTATGAAATGTGTGTTTTCTTTTTTTTTACCAGTGAGTTTTATCAGCCACAGAAAACTATTAAAGAAGCAAAAAATAAAACTTTAAGGCAAGAAAAAAAAAGACAAAACTATTATTTAGAGAAGGTTTTCAAAGAAAACAAATTCAACCCTTTTTGCTTATCAGCAAGAAATATTAAGACTTAACCAGTAATTTTGACAGAAAGCACTCCTGTGTTTACCCCCCTTTTGTACAATTTACATTTGAGATTGAACTTCTTAATACAGCAATTTGTAAAAAATGAACTATAAAAACCAATTAAATATGTTGTCTATGTATAACCATGATAAACTGGCCAGCATGTATTTTATTTAGTTATTTTTTTTCCGAAACATGTCTTATTTTTTTTTAAATTCTAAAAAGTGCTAACTAGGTGTAAACATTTCTTATTAAAACAATGTTAAATAAAATATACATTATATACATGCATCTATAATTACATTAGCTCTTAATCACTTCATCAATATCTAAAAGAACTAGCTCAGGAATTTTAAATTTCTCACAAGAATCCAAATAAATGGATTTATGCTTATATAATAAAGAGAGAAAAACTCTCCTTTTAATAACACATTGAACTGATTTAAGATTCTAGAGACATGCAAAAAAGAGAAAGAGTATATAATACAATAGAATAGTAATTCAGGAGAAGATAATAAACTGTTATACAAACCTTCTTCAAAAGGTTTTAGGTCAACTTTAAGCTGCAAACATGGGTCAGATGAACCTAGAAAAGCAGCATCCAAATCCCAATCTGATAAAAGAGATAAATATGTGTCTTTGCCTTCTTCATCTCGAGCAAGGTAACTTATAGAAAATTCCCTGAAGACAAAGGGCAAATGATTAATCAAATTGTTTTCAATGAAATAACTTCAGAGGACATACATAAATTTTAAACTATAAATAAATACTGCCTATACTATAAAGATAAAAAATTAAATAACTATCTTAAAAGGATCCTAAAAGGAATTTTTGCCTCTTAAGAGTTCTAAGTATTACCTCTTACAAGTATATAGTATCTAAGAATTTATTAAAAGAAGGAAACACTTTTAACGTATAATACGTAAAAGAATATTACGAAAATTCTGAGTTTTGAATAAGGATTTATTATCATGATACAACTTTATATTTGAGTTTAAAAAGTAGCTTTGTTTTCTATGAATTAGGTAATTTAAATGCAGAAATGGTGATATCGAACTTATTACATATTAACATATTGAACTTATTAATTACAAAATTTTTATCTGTTATTCAATGCTCACAATTATTCAACACATTTTCATCAATCTGATTAATCAGCTGGATGATAAATAAATTAGTTCAATTAAGGATTACAATACTTGAATTTATAGTTCAATATAAACCCCTTAATGAAATATAAAAACAGATTGGAAAATATGTATTGGTTTACTAGTTTAATCAAGGCCAAAATAGCAATTTAATAAAATGGCTTGCTCGTAACTTAAAATCTTTATGCTTCAATGTTTCACAGAGAAATATACAATACCAATAAAAAATGATTGGTTGATTTAGAGCGTTTAGGTCAACTTTTGCTACACGAGGACTAATTAGACCAGAACCAACAGTTAAAAGCTGATTCCAAACAGCTATAAACATTCATGGCAACAAAGCAACTGAAACCTGATAGCTCTGAATTGAATGCCAGCTAATAAAAAATTAACACATTTAAAAGTGTTTCATGTAGAAATGTGATCTTAATTAAATCTTATGAAGTATTTATAAATCAGTCACAGAGTCTACAGATCAACTAACGTATGTACCTTTCACAGAATAATATTATGCAAAACTGTATAAAATAGTGATGATAAACCTTATATACTTTTGCTTTTATTAATGTGCAGTCAGATGCCACTACTACCTACAGAGTACTACCTACTGTCACTACTACCTACAGCCACTACTACCTTTAAGATATATGTGTATCAAAAAATCTGTAGAGAACACACAACTCTACTTTAATTTATATTCTGTTAAAAAACAGCTGCTCTAGGCTGAAGATACTTGTTGAAAAAAATAGGGACTGAATGAGAGAGGTAAAATTTGTTAAGGCTTTGATTTTAATTAATAGGACAAGAGGATTTACAAGCCACTTCATTAACACATAACCATACCACCTTATTAATCTTAAACAGCTTACAGCAAACAACATTATAGGTTAGTTACAGAAGTGAGACTAAATTATGATTGCACTCTGCAAATAAGGGAAGATAATGCTCTCTACTTTTAGGAAGCTAAATGGAATACTTGAGTTCTGAAGTAGAAATTTTCAGAATGCCTTTCAATAGTCAATATTTGGTTATGAATTTAAAATTCTATTGTATATACATATATGCATGTATTCAAGTATGTCTTGTATCAATCAAATAAATCATTTTATTCATATGAATTGAGTTACGAATACAAAACAAAATACATATATATATAAAGTAAACAAACTGGATATCCTCTCTATATCAATACTTACCCTTTTATGTCGAATGCTCTGGCTAGAAGACTTTGAAGAACTTCAAAAGATGTTATTTGAGGGTCAACACTAAATCTTCGATATTCAGGTGCAAGCAGCCCTTCACATTTCTTGAAAATTATAATACATATCATCTAATTAATATTGATATTAAAAATTATTTCTTAAATTTGGAGCAAAAAAAAAAAAAATAATAATAATAATGGTATGGAAATTTACTTATAACGATGACTCATCAGTTTTCACTTATGAAGCATAATAATCATAACATTATATTCCTTAAATGAAATATTTGCTTTTATAAAAATATTTTCATACATATTTTAACATACTTTCATTAAAAATACTGCATTAACATAGTTATTTACAAATTTAATTTCAACTACATACAATCTGCTTAGTAGTAACTCTCTTTGTATGTTTGGAATTCAAAGATATAATGAGAAGACTGGATAAGGCACAGAATCTATCTAGAGCAATTTAGGGTATAATATAATAAAAAGGTATTTTGCATCTTTTATTCTTGCAAGCATTTATCTAGCTTTCACAAGGAACTGGGCTATTTTGCAATTAAAAGAGCTCTTCAGGATTCTTGATTACATTAACCACAGATTTTATTCAATTTTTAATAAATAACCTGTGAATAATTCAAATAATAAAAAATGAAAATTTATAGTATAAAATATTAACTTGGGGTATATTTTATTAGGGGAAGTTCTGCTTTAGAAAAGATGAAAATGACAAATATAAACAAGAGATTCTAATCCACACTCATGAAAAATTTTAAACCAATCTCAGAATATTTAACTAAATTAATTAAGGTATAAGAAATAAATACTTAAAAATATATATGCAGTTAAATAAGTAGCAAATAATCTTGATCTCCATATGGTTCAATATGAATTCTTTAAAATTTTGCTCTTTTGAATATTTCATGCAAATAACATTCATGGAACAACATGCATGGAAAAATAAAGTTAATAATTACAATAAATACTGCTGAGTTTTAATTATGCAAGCCCATGCATCTTTCAGAAACATATTTTAGACATTTAACTTATAGAGCTAAACAAGCATTACTGATTATAATAGAACTCACAGAGATAACTTATAATTTGAAATCATATTGGTAAAAAGGGCAGGAAAGTTTGTCAGAAAATAATACAAATAAATAAATATGATTAGAATTACTAAACTATCAACATACATTATTAAAATTCTATTAACTAAAAGTGAGAATAAGTTAAAGATAAAAGCTTCTTAAATCAACAGTAATTTAAAGGAGGGGGAGGGGGGATCCTTATAAATTATAGATTTAAGAAGCTTAAATCTTCAACTACTTTGTTCCTCACAATCACCATGTATGCACCCATATATAAACTTTCACATTTAGAAATGTTTATAATAATTACAACAATTAAGATTCTTACAACTAATTCTGAGTGATTTTTGTGGTTAATGCATTTATTTAACCTACATTATTCAACGACTGATTCTGGTGCTCATTTTAAGAGCAGATGCAACTGAGACTTTTAGCTTCTTTTATGATTCAAGAGGATTCAAGAACCATGTGTAAATTACAGCATTCTGAGTGACTGATAAATTTGTATTGGACATGAGAAAAACTAAATAATTCTATGGATATTCACTACACACTCACCATAATTATTTTTAGATGGAAAGTTCATTCATGAATATGTGAAATGGATTAACAATCTGACTATTTACTATCAAACAGAGATTTTCTGATATAAAAGTGAAAATAACTTCTAAATAAATGCTTTAACGAATAAAAGAAACCACAAACACATAATTTTAAGATATATTTCAGTATCAGATAATGTCCAGAAGTGTAGTAACAATATGAGTGAATAAATTCTGACCAGTCAGTCAGATGAATATAAATAACACTATGCTTTTGATTAAAAATTAGTCCAGGCAATATCAATTCTTAGCTTAGAAACTAATTACTTTTAGAAAAAAAATTACTTGAATTTTTTTAAATCTAAAGAATAAACCTTTTTATACTCTAAATTAAATCTAAGTTAAGCTTTATAACCAAGAAGAACCAGTCTTCTGAAATATTATGTTACTACAATTATAACTTATATATTCAATATTACAATGATATCTTTAAGCAATATGAGGTACAATATATATTGATCATTTATCTATTACACATTACAAAGTACTAATAAAATGAATTGCCTATTCACGTGAAGGAAGTTACATTCCTCTTCCTTTTGGGAAAAAAAATTGATACAATATAAGTAAGAGAAACAAACAAACAAAAAAAAAAGTTAAATAAATACTTAAACATAAGATATGAATCTATTTTTTTAAAATTTAACTAATATTTCACAAAATAAAAGTGTAGTCTAGGCATTACTAATTCTTAACTTACACACTAATTAATTGAAAAAATATATATTTTGGGTTAAATAAATTCAAAGAATTCACCCTTTTAAACTGCAAATTATATCAAATATTTCATTACATAAATCTGTATAGCTACATAATTATAAAAATAACCTTTTTAATTTTAAATCTAATGCATATTCCAAATTCATTGAAGCCCTCTTAGAAAGATGAAAAAAAAAAAACATTTTTCCTAAGTACATTTTGTTTGAACTTTAATTCCTATTTTCACATTTAAAACATCTAAGCTATTCATATTTTCCTACAAAGAAAGAAAGAAAAAATATTTATTTAATAAAAAAATTGTATTGTTATATTTTTGAGTGGGAGATATTTGTTTGCAAGATCAAAATTATATATTTTACAAACGATCTCAAGCTTTTCTTCTAGATGGAGTTAAAAGTCCCAACAAGTTATGTAGAATTCAATTAAAACAAAAAATTATATATTTTTTAACAGATTAACACTTCTTAAAATGTTTAATCAACAAGATTAATAAATGCATATTAAATAATGCGGTGCTAAAACACACGATGCCGTAAGATTTTTGCATAATTACAAAACATTCTAATGATGTGTAAGTATATGATGTAATAATATAATACATAAAAAATGAGCGAAAAGATAAGAAGCATTCAAATCCGTTACTTTACCGTAATTCTGTATTGATTCCTACTACTTCCATTTATAAAATTTTAATACGAACAAAAGATGAAAAATAAATTTCTCGAATTAAAAAAAAATTATATTAATCATCAATTTGTTGTTTGTTAAATTTAAAACCCAAGGAAAAAGGAAAACTGAGCAAGTACAATTATTATTTTCATTTAAGAGAAAGTGTTGATTTTTGACAGATGAAAACATGCGAAAAAAGAAAGCTGATGAAATTTTTATAATATATATAAAAATGCATTTATACCTTGACTTTGACACGAATTGCTTCTCGTGAGTGAAAAACATTTAAACCTGACATTTTCTATTTCCACCGAAGACACAAACAATACTTAGATCTAGAAATTAAAAAACAAACGTAGACAATCAATTCTGTTTCCCATATTTACTATAACTGTTCAGATGCTACTCTATTATTTTAGCAAAAAAAAAGAAAGTCTCATTTAATTGCACTCTTAGATCAAATTTGCAAAAAGCAATTACACGCAAACATAACTTAAGTACATGTGAGAAATTGAAAGTTTGAAATCGGCCCTCAGTCGCTTGGATTGCAGTACTTTTTTATTTATTTACTTGTAGACACAGGTGGTAAAATCCGGAACGAGCGCTATAGTAGAGTGACAAATTATTCATATTTTGAGCTCAGAATCAAACTTTCGATTCATATTAATATCTTTCGACTGTTCGCATTTAAAATTTTACGGATACAGATTAATGCCTTGATAGCTACATAAACAATCATTACATTTTTCGGACTATATTACTAGACTTTTTCAGCTACATTTTCGGACTATATTATTAGACATTTTTCAACTTAAAGATTTGAGGAATTGAATGTTTTTATAATCAGGAACTTGAACAAAAAAGACCTTCGGTAAACGTTGAATTGAATTGGAAAGAAAATTTGTGAGACTTAGGGCCTGTTCACATAGGAGTCCGTTGCGTTGCGTTAAGGAAAAGATGACGTTGAGACGAAAATAAACCAATCATATACCTCCAAACGATTAACAACGAAATTTTTAACGCCTATGATTGGTTTATTTTCGTCTCAACGTCATCTTCTCCTTAACGTGTGCAACGGACTCTTATGTGAACAGGCCCTTATGCTAAAGCCAAGGGGGCCGGCTTTGTCTCTACATATCGACCCTAAGAAGAAAAACATAGAAGGATAGACGCTAAACAAACAAGCACGGAGAAACTAAGAGACCAAACATCGTACATGGATGAAAGAAACAGCGAGAAGCCCCACCTGGGACCACATTACAAACACGGGGACTATGTACCACGCATACACCACAAACCAACAACAACGAAAGACACAAAACAAAACACACATGAACAAAACAAAGATCACTCCCAACCAAGGGAGCGAAACGTAAAACACACCAGGGCAACCAGCCCCACGCCACGAACTCGTAGCCGAATTAATAACGGAATCATAAGAAGGATTACCACTAATCCTAAGTGAATTAAATAAAGCACTACGCTGCACCCGGAACTTGGAGCAGCTTAGCAAAATATGATATGGTGTATCATTTTCATTGCACGTGTCGCACAGAGGGGAGCGAGCCATACTCAACTTATGCCAAAGATGGTTACATTGTATCGTTTTGGTACGCCAGAGGGCAATCAGAACATCAATCTGGCAATGGTAAATCCACCTACGATGCTTTTGATTCTTGAGGTTAATTGTGCCATACCGCTGATATAGCTACTTCTATTCCATTCATCCTCACCAGCAGCATACATATCGCTTTTGATCTTTCTTATGGTGTCTTCCGGGCTTACCACATTAAGTTGGTCGGTAGTGAAAGGGCCATGTCTACACATCTCATAGACCACCTCATTTGGATAGATGCCCCGATGCCCAGGGGTCCAGACCAGCCGAATGGATTTGATTCTCTCAAGCGCATTAATAATTTTACTATGCAGCAGAAGGATGGCCGCAGGGGACTTCGGATGAGCCTTATGTAGCGCCGAGAGAACGGAAAGGCTCTCAGAAGCAATTAAAACATGATCAACCTCCTGGCAACAAATATCAATAGCCAGAACGATAGCGAGAGCTTCGCTGTAAAAATTGAATTCAAACGAGGGTTAACATGGCTTTCCCAGAATTAGTCGAGT
This sequence comes from Dolomedes plantarius, assembly GCA_907164885.2. Taxonomy (NCBI): domain Eukaryota; kingdom Metazoa; phylum Arthropoda; class Arachnida; order Araneae; family Dolomedidae; genus Dolomedes; species Dolomedes plantarius. Next base: position 37,414,297 of record OU015501.1, read on the forward strand.
GGTTAAAGGCCGCTATCGCCACTTTATCATCGTTCTTGGAGGCGTCAGTGGTAATCAAAATGCACTTTGGCTGGTAATTATTAACATACTCCGCCCATAAGGCCGAAACCTCCGAGTTCGGGAGATCTTTATTTTGAAAGGGGAGACCCTTCATAACAATCTCCACCTGATGAGAACGAAAGATGCTGCCAGGGTCCAGGAAAAAGCTTGAGCCCAGACAGTAGGTATCCAGGGTAATATTCATGGTATGCAGCAAACCAGGGATATTTGATGGGTTTCCCGATGTACACCTATGGAGGTTACTGTAAAGCAAGGATTTGGTATGGAGTGACAGTTGTTTAATGAGAAAACATTTATTAAGATGCTGAATACGCCACGCAATGCTGTTTTGATGAACCTCAGCCCGAAGCACCGGAATCGGCGTCCTCCGGGGGAGACCAGTGGCCAGACGGAGGGCAATGGAGTATAGGGCCTCCATGGTATTAGCATCTCTCTTTGAAATCTGGGAATACATGAACCCACAATAGTCAAAAACACTGCGGATAACCGCATTGACGATTGGGATAAGAGTCCGGCTTGTAGCGCCACGAGTTTTATAAACCAAACCTTTTAACATGTTTAACCGCCGGTGAGTTTTTTCACTCAGATACTGAACCTGAGGCGCAGTGGACATAGTTGACGACAGGACGCAACCCAGAATTTTGATATTCTTACTCCACGGAATAGGATGGCCAGCGATAGGCTTCAGGGCAGGGAAATCTACCCCTTGAAAAATTTATAGCCGTGCTCTTTGCGGGGGAGAGAGAGAACTTCCAATAATTACAACACTTCAGAATGTTACCCAAGGGCGGTTTGCAAATCATTGCAAGTGGTAACAGGATCATCACCAATAGCATACACAAAAATGTCATCAACATAAGTCAGCACAGTTACCCTGGGCGGGTCGTTTCGAAAATGTCAAGCATATACATAGAGAACAGAAACGGGGACAAAACGCTACCCTGTGGAATCCCAGACGTAACCTTTTGAGGGGGGGGGGAAAATGTGATTGCACCATTTCACCTTAATATTCCTATCCTGTAGCCACTTAGAAATCCATAATAAAACATTTCCACCAATACCAACGGCAGGCAGTTTGTAAATCAACCCGTTCAATCCAAACGGAATCATACGCCTTTTCAATGACTAGGTTTACAAGAAGATATATTTTTTGTTCAGGCGAGCTTCCTGGATATCTAGGTACAGTTTGGCCAAGACAGTTTGGCTGTCCCTATTGGGGAGACAGCCACCGAGGCCGGGAGGAAAAACATTGTGGCTAATGGACCAGCGAGTGAGACGGTGGAGAATAATGCGTTCAAAAATTTTACACCAAACCGGAGTAAGGGCAATCGGGCAGAGCTATTATTTCATACATAAAAATCAGCATAAGTTATTTCATAGAAGTTATTCTCACAGATTATATAGTAAAACTGCAAATAATTATGAAGAAGAGTTCTATGCAGGCATTACACAAAACTATGTATGTTACGTAAAACATACAATTGTTTAATTTCTATAAAGTATGGTACTATAAAATTTTTAAATATCTCCAACAATTTCAGTCCGAAATTTATATTTTAAAACTTGTTACAAAAATTTGATTTAAATTTATCAAAATCCAAATAACTTACTTGATGATTGAGCAATATGCCAAGACTTTGTTTCTGCTGTTTTAGTGGTAGTTACAATCTTAGAGGTTGTAATTCACTTTGTATAACAACAACTTTATGGGGGGAATTGATTAGTATAAATAGCAAATAATTTTGCTTTAAATTTATTTAAAAAATTCAAATTTTCTAAAAGCATTATGAAACAAACATTCATTTTGTTAGTTATAATAGCTATTTTTTTTCTCTAGGATTTTTCTTAGCTTTATGATTATTAAATACATAGTTGTAATAAATTTTAGAAATCTCATGATAGCAAAAATTCAAATATATGAATACCATGCCATTATGTTTGTTATGCTCTTAGAACTTGTAACTTCCAAACAAAAGACACAAACTTAATTTTGTTGTAATGTTTTGTTTCTAAAATAAAAATTGTTCATAAAATATGCATTTTCAATTTTATTTACTTGTAGTTCTTTTACATGATTACACAAAATAATTCTGATATATGACTGAGCATTGGCAGTAATCTTTTGAAGCACAGTTATTAAATTTATATTTGCTATTTAAGTGTACAATGTCATGGTCTCAATCCCTCACCCTCAAATATTAATAATGAGTGATCTTTATCTGGTAACAAAGCCTCCTGCAACAAAATATTTTGATCTTTGTTTAATGATTAACTAACAGCATTTTTTAAAATTTATAATAAGATTTATAAACAAAAATAGAAATATGATATTCTTGTACACAAATGCCAGAAAAGTCTAACAGAACATTTTTAGTACTTAATTGTCCCTTAAATAAGCATTAGGACATTTTTTAATTTTGCTTTAATTAAACTTATTTATGATAAATATCTTGCAATGTAAAAATATGATATATTATAAATAGCATTGAAAATGATTAAAAGAAATTCTAATAAACAGGTAATTAAATACAAAATTTATAGTTTACTTACTATTAATTTTTTTTCTGTTTTAAAACAGCCTACAAGTAAAAAATAATAATAAAATATTAGGATATTGCTAAAGTCAAATTACATTTTTTCTTTTCAAATACAACTGAAATTACTTACCAATGCAGTGAATCGAAGACTCATCAATGAGCTTTCACTGCACTTTTTTTCTCGATCTCCCCTACTGAAAAATTTGACTGTCCTTTGAGACATTTTTATCTACAAAATGTAAAAGAAACAGCCAAAGCAACAGCCACGTTGGTAGGTGTCAAAGCGCGGGTTTTTTCTAATACTGTATACTTTTTCTGAACCCCAACGCAAGGAAGCAATTAGGGGGACTTCTCCTCCCGCACTTAGGAGGAGGAAAAAGGGCGTGGCTTGACCCTATAAGGTTTACTTACACATCTGACGTCATCATTGCGGAAAGCGCAAATTGTTTGATCAGCATAGCTAAACGGTGTTTTCCCCCTACTCTCGCAAACACCCCCCACTTGCGGAGCGAGAGCCACATCTCTCCGCCGTTTGTTCTGCATACGGGCCCTAACTCCCCATAAAAATGGTAAGAGCGTACGGAAAGGGGAGGGTGATGCGAAGTAGGGTAAATGTTCTGACCAAAAAGCTGGGTCATTATGCTGGATCGCATAATTTATGATGAGGACGCCACACCACCGCCCCCAGGCCTATCTCTACGATACAGAACTTTCTGATTGACAGCGAAAGAAAGAGCCGGAATAAGAAAGTTCTTGAGTAAGCAAAACAGGAACAGAAGCAAAACCGGACACCGGAGCCAAGCGGCCCTGGCCCGAACATCACGAACGTTCCACGACATAACAGAAAACAGGCCAGACCAAACACCAACAATAAACACGGAAAAACCAAAAAGGCCGCCAGACAGCCCAACCCCCTAAAGGGGAGGGGCGTCAGGAATGGCCCCCTCAAAAACAGGGACTGTCCAGGCGGAGGACAGGGACTATCAGACCAGTGGTCCCCGAAGTAATCCATCAAACCGAAGTCCCAGCAGTAGAGGACAGGGGAGATGGCATATCATCTTGTGACAGTCTCTGTTTTTCTTTGTTTTCTCTCTTTTTGAAGAGCACCCGACTGCGTCGAAGGGAGAAATTTATGTAACATGTTCGTAAAAGATGATGTCATTATCTCAATGACCTTGTTCAAAGTTTTCGACTTGAGTGCTTCAAACATTCTGGAGGGTTTCCTCAAACTTAGTCTCGAACCTTTCCATGATCTTTCCAAGTTCATGGTTACCTCCTGCAGATTAATCTTTTCCTCCCTATAGCTGGGAGACGCTACCCCCGCATAGGAACGTGCCTTCCTATTGTTATTATTCTACGCGTACCGACGCCGAGCTTCTGTGATCGTTAAGTGGTTAAGACATTTGAATTTATTTATTTCAGCTTCTCGGATATATGCGCTACACTTTTGCTAATTGCTTCATGGTCCTCGCCACAATTACTACATTTCACTCTATCAGCCTGGCACAGTTGAGTAGCATGTCCTTCTCCCACACTCATAGCATACCACAGCATTTTTACATGCCCTAGTCGAATGTGAGAATTGGAAACATTTATTACACTAGCCGGGGTCTATCTATAAAAGGCCGTTATACGTATTTCTTCAAACCACAAATGAACCTTGTCGGGGAGTTGTTGCCCAATTTTGTTACCAGCATGGTTTTTAAGCGGAGCACGATTACCTCCGTCAGCTTCTGAAACCGACGGACTTCAAAAACCGGAATGCCGCTCTCTAACAGTTCATCCGCAACTTCATTTACAGGTGACATTTAGCGGTGTATGATATAACAGAAAACTTTGACGTAAGTGTGTCCGGATTTAATCTGGTCACAATTGGTACCGACAATATTTCATTAATTTTAACAACTGATGGCTGTGTTGTTATCTTCCGTGACACATATTATTTTTCCGTTACGTGTGGCCTTTAAAAAACTTAAATTTTATCTTGGGACCCACGCGACTGATCAGTTCATCCTTCAATTTTTTTGGGTGTGGAATAGGGATAGCCCCTGCAGGACTTTCAAGAAAAATTGTTAAAGTCCCCACACCTTGACCCAAAGCTATCATTCAAAAATTCATGCGGCTGGAGATTAGCAGACCCAGAGTTGTCGTCAGCCGCGACTCCTCATACGAGAGAAAAACCAGAACCCACTTACCGCATACTCCGTCCACCGGCAGCTGCAGACAGAACCAACACCACAACCAAGACGAGGAAAAAAAGCTCAAAAAACAACAAGAAAAAGCAGCAACTTGAAGCACTAAACGCAATATACGGAAACCAACTAACAAACGGTACAACGTGGAACCTCTACCAAAATACAGTGAAAAAGCAAGACAGAAAAGAGATACAAGAAACGCAACCGACCGCCACGTGTTCTCACCATCTCGGTAACGTTTTAAGCTTTCGAGACAGACGGCAAATTTACACACCTTCTGCCAAATTCCAGAACTAAAACAATGGTGTAAGAAACAGATAAAGTTTTATAAAAAAATGATTTGGTGTAGGACCTACCGTCCTTTCGTGTAACTTCCACTAACTTGTTTTTTATCCCAATGATAATCCAATTTCCCATCTTCTAGTTTTTGAATTTTTTTTTATTATTATTACTATTATTATTTATTTATATAATCTCTTGTTTCACACCTTGTTTAATTTCTCCATTATCATTTAAGTTAGCCATGCCACATTGGTTACTCGTACTCGTTCTAGTTAATTAGGTTGATTTTCAACTAATTAATTTATTCTTTCGCCCTCAATCATTGTCAACACTATTTGTAAACTTGAGAACGGTTAATCTTATGTCACATACTAACCTTGATACTGAAGATAAGGAGCTCTTGCTCCCTGGTGACTCTATAGTGTTTTATGTCAATGTCAATGTCAATGATTTGGTGTTTCCTGCTCTCAGCGAGGTAATCACGTTTTAAAATATGCAAGCATTCTGTTTCGTCACAGGACTCCATGTTCCATGACAAGAAAAGTGTATAAGATCTTTACTGAAGATATCTTTTAGTAAAGAGTAAACTGAGATTCTGTAAACTTAGAAAATTCCTTTAAATTAATTTTTGATTGATTCCTATTAGATCCATTTACTAATTTTTATATAGAACAAACAAGATATAAATTTCCATAGAAAACAAAACAGGAATTCAACTCAGAGGGTATCCATGGTTCCAGCTTGGATGACGTCTGATTAAATTCCTTGCTCAAGTAAATTTGCATGATTATATCATAAGGTAAGATCATTACGATCAGAGCATGTCTGAAGGACTTACGCTGTAATGAGACGACTCTAAAGGTGCACTGGTCAAGTTCTATAACAAGTTTCTTACAGGGATCCATCTTCTGGTCTATAAATTTAAACTTACTCTTAGGTATCAATACGTCTTGCGTATTCACTTATAATACCGTGAAGAAGAGTAATGGAATGGTTCAAAACATGAACGCCTTTGGTTGAATTCGATTCGTTTCTCAAATGTTCATCCGTAGTCTACCTTCTTTTTCTGCAGTTCTGCAGTTCTTCAGCCTCCATAATGTTTTCGTCTTTACGTAGTGAGCCGTTTACTGTAAACACCCAAATTACAACTCGCACCTTTAATAGGAGCTGACACGTAATACTACACTCATGTCCATAAATTAAGGATAATTCAGAATCACACGGAAATCGAACTCTAAAGTAAAAATTTCACCTGTAGAATTATCACACACATCTTCAAGAATAATATGCAAATTACAGGAAGCCACCAGATGATGCCGATAGTACGTCACAATGACGAGAGTGTAAGAGAAGGGTATATAAGGAATGGTGGCAAAGAAGTAAAATTGTTCACAAGCTTTCTGTAAGCCGCTCAGTGCCATAACCGAATAGTTATGACTCGGAGGACGCATGTGGAAGATTTTTTACGTGGTAGAATTATCGGCCGCCTGGAATGTGGGCGTACTCAGATGGAAGTATCCTAGGAACTTGAAATTGCCCAAACTGTTTTCTCTAGGCTTTGGCAACGATTCCAAGATGATGGAAATGTCAGTAGACGTTACAGTCACAGGTCGCCCCGAGTTACAACGCCGAATTAAGACCGGTATTTAGCAGTAACTGTCAAAAGAAGCAGACTGAGCACAGCATCCGACCTGTCTCGTTAGCTATCTGCAGCCACGGGTATCACAATTTCAAGGCAAACCGTAAACAGACGTTTGGGAAATATTGATCTATATCAGGGGTGGCGAACCAATGGCACGCGTGCCATTGATGGCACGCGACACAATATTTTGGGCACGCCACTGATCAAAACGGTTGCATTTAAATTAAAAATAACGAAGTTCACTATGAAATATTACGATCGACGGGAGTGAGCCTGCACTACGGAGTGATCCCGGCGCGGTGCGCGGGCAGCGGGCGGAAAGTCACAAGCCGGCACTGTATTCATGCTGCGTTTTCGTGATACGGGTAATAGTGCGATGTTAAAATTTTCAGAAATCCGTAATTAAGGTCTCAAATTAAAAAAAGTACTAATTTTCTATTTCGAAACGATTAGCAATCCAAACGATTAGCTCCAAACGATTAGCAATGGAATTTTTGACTCCTATGATTGGTTTATTTTCGTCTCACCGTCATCTTTACCTTAACGCTACGGCCAACGGACTCCTATGTGAACAGGCCCTAACTACGCTCCTTTCATATCGCTATGTCTTGACGAAAGTACTGATGTCACTAAATCTGCACGTTTAGCGGTTTTTGCTCGATATTGCGTAGGAAACGTCATTAAGGAAGAATTAATTGCGATAATATCGTTGCTAACAACTACAAAGGGCTCAGATATTTGTACGGCTGTTAAAAATTCGTTTGCTGAGAAAGAAAGTGATTTGAAAAAAAATTGTTTTAGTAACAACTGATGGTGCTCCAGTATGGTGGGCAAAAAAAAAAGAAAAAATGGGTTTCATTAATTTATTTCAACAGACTTAGGACATTCGATTCTTGAATTCCACTGCATCATTCCACCAACAGTCTTATGTGCTAAGCAGTGGTTTAACATCTCTTGATAATGTAATGGCGTTAGCTATAATAGTCAACCTCATATGGGTCGCAGGCTTTAATAAGCGAAAGTTTGATGCTTTGTTGGATGAAGTCAACCTCGGTGTATTATAGCTTACTGATGTATAATAATGTTCGCTGGTTGAGCCGCGGGAACGTACCTTCAAATCTTTGTTGACTGCTTGAAGAAATCGGACCGGTTTCTTGCACAATGAGGGAAAAATTGATCAATACCCACAGTTGTGGGATGTTATGTGGCTTTCACAAATTGATGTTTTTTACAGACATATGCCAACCTTTCAATGAAATTGAACATAAAGCTTCAAGGCAAAAATTTAACAATTATCGTCATGATGAATCTCATTCGCACTTTGGACGCTAAACTGGCATGTTTTCAGGAATGATATTATACCAAAAACTACAAATATTTCCCAAACTTGAAAAACAATATCAAAAGATTAGATGTGCATGAGACCAGACGAAGGAAAGTTATTGATGAATTAAGTTTCGTAATGGATTCTTCATTCAAGGAATTTTCAGCGAGATTTTCTCAGTTTCAAAGATTATGTATCCTGATGTGATTTCATTTGATAAACTGAACTTGTCCCAGTTCGATTGGTTGGCAATTGAAGAATTTGAAATGCAGATGATTGATTTCCTGTCTAGTTCAATATGGAGTCAAAAATTTATTGAAACAAGGAAAAAAGTTGAAATTGATTGAAATAGAAAGACTAACGAGTAATATAAGTAAAATGCCAGTAACAAAATTTTGGCAACCATGGAATTCGATTCCAGATACATTTAACTGTTGAGAAGCTGGCTCCTGCTATTTTAATCATATTTTCATCTACTTATGTCTGCGAGTCATTATTTTCAGAGATGAATAACCATTACAAACTCACTTAGAAACCGTTTGGCAAGATGATTCCAGTTCAGTATGCCATTCTGCTAAAGTAACATCATTACTACACTAATATAAGTGATTTGTCACTAATCTGCAACAACAGAAGTCCACACTAATGTTACTATTAATTTGGAATTAAACTATCACGGTATTTTTTTGTCAGTAACTAAAGAGTGTTTGACGTTGTTAGTATTTATTTTGATTATTTTCCCAATGATCCCTAGTCAAAATTATTTGACGGCACGTCTCTGGCCTCATTAAACAGTTTCTTAGAAAAATGGCACGTTGATCCATAAAGGTTCGCCACCCCTGGTCTATATGCTCGCAGGTCCTGGCAGATGTGTTCCGCTCACGGCAACTCACTGTCGGCAAGCGATTAGCTGGAGTAGAGAACATGCATGTGGACATCGTACAGGAGGCTTTGTGTGATGTTTTCTGACGAGTCCAGGTTTAGCTTGCAGTTTGATTCACGTGGACTTTCATATGGAGAACGCCAGGTACCCGTTACCACCAAGACAACATCATTGAACGTCACCGTGTACGGTGGTGTAGGAGTGCTCGTTTGGGGTGGAAATATATTGGGCTACAGAACAGATCTGTATGTTCAAATCTGTACCATGAACGGCCACATTTATCGGGACATCATTCTGGAACAACATGTACGTTCGTTTAGGAGTGCCATGGCGCAGAATTTGTGTTTATGGATGACAACGCCCGTCCTCACCGAGCAAACATCGTAAACGAATGCCTTCAATCTGTGATATCACCCGTATGGAATGGCCAGCCATTCTCACCTGACTTGAAACCGCTAGAGCATATGTGGGACATGCTTGGCCGACGAGTTGTAGCCCGTCACCACCTCCTACATGTGTACCGGAACTTGGGAGCATTGCTTGCTGAGTGGAGTAATCTTCCCCCAAAATCAGCTCGATAATTTGATACTTAGCATGCCTAGGCGTTGTACGGACTGTATTTCATCGCATGGGAGACATACAATGAATCACCCATCATATCAACCATGTAATATTAAGTTTTTGTAAAGGAGATATTTTTTACAATTGCTCCAGGGAGGGAAAAATTGTAGTTTTTATGAATGGTATCATACATACACCATCTTTTTGTTCTTTATCTTTTGTTTATAAATGGGCTTTATGGATAAGTCACGTTTGTTTTGTTTCTGAAACTTTATTTTCCGGAGCTGGCATTATCCTTAATTTATGGACATGAGTGTAATAAGACAAGTAATATGACAATTTCATATTTTACAGAAGAAGACAAGAATTCATATCTTACAGGATATGGATGTATTTTTATTATTCAGTTTAAAAATAGATACCTCCAGCGCCTTGGACCTAAGTTTCACCCCTTGTTATGGGGTTCTCAGTAAGGGCTAGCCGATAAGTACGTTGGGGTGAAAATAATTTCAAATGCGGAATTTCTGAAATATTTAATGGTGGCTGACAAAGTGCAGTCATCCAGCCTACCACGGAAAGAAGTATCGTCTATCACGAATAGCGGAACAAAATTTAAAGTGCTTTTGGATGACAAAATGCACTGTTAATGCCCTCGTGGAAGAAGCCACAATTGCTAAACTAACACACACACACACACACATACACACATATTAGCAATTGTGTCCTCCTCTCACGAGGCAATTGCCATTCATTTCACATTAAAATTATTGCACCTTGTCAATCACCATGAAAATTTGACCATGAAAATTATAGAATAAAATTGAAAATTGTTTACTGAAGAAAATTAAATTAAATGATTGTGTCAATATTTTTTCTTATCGTAGATCACACAAAAATTTAAGAACTGTTTAAACCCGTTAAATAGGGAATACTTAAAGACTAATAAATAACTGTCAATTTAAAATGACAAGAAAAAAAAATTAACGATATTTTTATGAATTAACTGAAGTTTGAAATAAAGTTTTGATATCATTTCAGTCATTTGTGATACTTTTGTCTGAAGCTATATTCTTATTAAAATGAAAATAATTTTCTTCTATTTTTTTACATTATGAATGTTTTTAAGAGTGTTATTTAGAAAGCTTTTTTTTTTTACTATCACTGTAATATATTTAATATTTAAATAAAGGCATAGGGCCAAGACTAATGGTAAATTCTCTGCTGCAAAATATCACTTTTTTAGGGAAAGAATAATTAAAGATTAAATTGCTTAACAGCCCTGAAGAAATATATTGAGACTCTTAACCGAAGAGATATCTGGAATACTGCCGAGTCGTCAAACTGGATGTGAATTTGGGAATCATCCAGATGCGAATTTCTCTGTCATTGATTGTTGATTACCTTTGGTGGACTTTCTAACTCATGTTTTAATTCAATCACTGTTTTCCGCGGAGATACAAAATGTGAGGAGATTATCCTGCCTGTTTCAAGACTTACATATTATTTTATGACATCTTGAACTGAAAAGCTTATTACTCCGTATAGTAAACAGAGAGTTTTCCATATTGACCAAAATTTACTTTTTTGAGTAATACCTTGAAAATTTAGTATTTTAGAGCCTAATACTTCGAAATGAAAAAAAAAATATTTGCATCACTTGTATCTTATAGATTTTCGCGGAGATACAAAAATGTGAGGAGATTATCCTGCCTGTTTCAAGACTTACATATTATTTTATGACATCTTGAACTGAAAAGCTTATTACTCCGTATAGTAAACAGAGAGTTTTCCAATATTGACAAAATTTAACTTTTTTGAGTAATACCTTGAAAAATTTAGTATTTAGAGCCTAATACTTTCGAAATGAAAAAAAAAAATATTTGCATCACTTGTATCTTATAGATTTAGATCAGGGGTTCAAAACCTTATTTAGACTACCGCCCCCCTTTTTAGAAAAAAAAGGACTCAGTGCCCCTCGAAGTTTTCCCTCTTACGCGAACAAACAGAGATGCAGCTTCAAATTTGCGTCCATTATGTAACTATATTTCTACCTATGTCCTAGAACAGCCATACTCAGTCTTTTTTTCTGTTCGGGTCCCATGTGAATGTTTTCTACGTTACGCGGGCATAGTACACAATAACACATAATATATTAATGTAAAAAATAAAACCCAAAACCTAAATGTATTCAAAGGTTTATTTAAAAATGAGTGTCACTTTTTTAAGTTGACACAAACTTTTGACAATTTTAGATAAATCAGTTTTATACTTGCTACATGCTTCTCTCAATACGTCATCAAGGAAAGAATCAGTAAGTCTATTTCTATATTATATTCTTCATTTTGGAATAGGATGATTTACAAAGATACGTTGATGTGAACAACGTGAGCAGCAGGTGGCACATTTTTGTCCATTTTTGTATTTTTCAGGCATAAATTTTGAAAATTTTGTTTTCAAAATCATCTGCCTGATAATGAATGGGAGTGTCTCGGGCTGCACTTAAAGCTTGGTGGGCAGCATGCGCACAGTTTGAGTACCCCTGTCCTAGAACATAGTAAAGATAAATTTTCTAAATAAGACACCGCTAAGCTCGAAATTTTAAAATTATTTATCAAAATCAACCATACTAACATTCGCATTACACACAGAAAATTTAGGTAACGAAGGATACTACCAGTATTAAAGAAATACTTACAAATAACATTAAGAATAATTCATTCCCTGTGTCCATTGTCCTTGAGATGCTTCAGAATTGTCTCCTTTCTTTCTTTATGCTTCCAATGCCCAAAGAAAAAAAAAATTCTATGAAAAAGGGGATTAAACATCACTCTCAAGGGGGGGGGGGGCTGCTAAGGTTTTTTAAAATTAATCTTGTTTATTCTTAAATCTAATGTTGACAAAATAGAGTTTTTAATTCAGACACTGGGAAATTTATTATGTGATATAAAAGATAATGACCGCATTTGAAATCATTAAAAGATTAAGGTATTAATTCATTTGTTTTGGAATATTTCGATACTATATTGATGCTGAAAACTGCTGCTAAATGCTCCTGATAGGTGTATCGTTCATTAGTCCAATTTTATGATGTCCATCAACAATTTGAGGCACTTTGTTCGACTTTCAAAACTTCCCTAGACTTCCGATCCGATAATGACATCATGGAATACAAATGAATAAATATTTAATTTATCGTGGTAGGTTAGTGTTATAAGAAAGGAGTGATTATTTTTGGGCTTATATGACTAATATCTCAGTATTAAGTTATAAATAATTATCCATCTTTATAGATACAAAAAAAAAAGATCGTAGTTCAGTGGGATTAACACTCAGATAGTGAATTTTTCTTCCCTCACATTAATTGTGTGCCTGTGTTAAATGTTACTCAACTAAATATTGTTTAAGTTTCTCTACCAGGAGTTGTAAACTGAAAACGATGCATTCGCGCGGTGTAAGAACTTTCATTTATCTCATACGTCCCCTTATGGAATTAATATGTTTGTAGCCCAAGTACTGTATACGTTTCAGTGACTGAAAGGTTCAGAATAAATTGCATTACATATTATTTCATGTGTTGATTTACAAGAATTCAAACCCTTGTAAGTGGGTGCTTCATATATTCTAGCTTGGGATACATCGGTTTCACTCCAAGGGGTTTCACTGTGAGTCTAAAAGAACCTTATTTATTCAGTTTCCGAGGTTTTGAATTCGGTAACATCCTAAGGAAGGAAAGGCAATCTGAATTAGTTCTCCTAGGCTTCTGACTACGACTATTTAAACAAGATAAAGGGGACATTGACTCCTTAGAGAAGAACAAGGTCGTTTCTCAAGGGGCTTATCGTCAATGTTTGCTTCGTGTAAAATTTTGATGTCTAGATCGCTAATCGGGTATACCTTTGAATTCCTCTGATATTGTTATTTATCTTGTTTCCGAGGCTTACAGTCATCACTATAAGAATAAATTCTTCACAAAACTTTGAGTCTGCAACAGTCAGATTTGTATTAGAAATAAATTTTGTTCCAAGGGAAAAGGTCCTTCAAAAACATATTTCATTAAATGATTTTGGAACAGGTGGTATACGATGAACTTAAAAATAAAGTAATGTAATAATTTCGATTTCTCGCATCAGTAATTTACGTTATAAATTACGTTTACAATAACTCAGTTTAAAATGCGTATTCTCAACAATATCTGTTTGAGTAAATAGAAAATTTATAGAGAATCTATGCTCACTTCTACCCGATTTGGGTGTATATAATTTGAAGTGGCACTCTATTTGAAGTTGAAGCAAACACAGTTTATACATGAAACAATGTTTATTGAATTCGTTTGCACATATATTGGCTTTTACAGCAATAAGCTGCGTACTACTTGTACGGAATGTATAAACACAGCTTTCAAGAACAATATATTTTTATACTCACGAACAGTAAGTCAAACCAGCAGTACTGCCACGTAAACTTCTGGCCCGCTAAGCACTAGCGCAGGATAACACCTTGTTAACCTTAACAACCTCCCCTTTTCATTAATGACGCTGCGTGGTATTTATACTAAGCGCGTATGCCGAAATTAGCATCTCTAAAGCAGCTTCTTTAATTCACTCGAAAGTTCGATTCTTGTGAATCGAATCTTGTGTATACCTTACACTGGCCTCCCTCGAAAAAAAAAATTAGGTAACTGAGGTCTGAACGGCTTCAGTTAACTAATTGAAAACGCGTGCTGGTCTGACTTTTTACATAATGGGTGGCAAAGCCAAAAAAACACTTCCACACGTTGTGTGGAGGAAAACGCCACTACCATTTTACAAAACTAACCCCGAAGGGTCCAGGTGACACCATCAAACAGTGGATTTGCAGAGTGTGCGGATACTGGGATGCCAACTGCGCCCTAAAATATCTATTTTAATTAAAAGTGACAACACAATTGCACAGCATGACATTTCTTGACTATATCTGCTCTCCCCCAATTTATAATGTACATGTGTTATTTTTTTGTGAAGTTAGTACATTAGTGGTTAATTGGTATATTGTGCAGTAGGTATTTTTTTTTCTAGTCACTACATGTCCCCTTCAAAATTTATAAAACAACAGTATGCCGTATTTTTTTTCAGTGGCTCACCACTTCCCTTCAAAATGTTTACAGTATATACACTGGGGAACTGCAAACCAATTTGGTTCGGTTTTATTAAAGGGTGGGAGTTAGAAAAGATAATTGATACAAGACTTGTTCATGAATGCAGCAACTTCCTTGCACCAGTCTGTCCAATCCGTGGGACCTCTCTGATGGTCGCAGTCCTAGTAAAGGGGTTCGTTGACCGTGTGGGCATCCTTTGTGCAGCAGTCGTAGGTCTTGAGGCGCTGGTCCGGCTTGACGATGGACAGGAGGTCTCTTGGGAGGAGGCCAACCTTGCTGGGCGGCTGAATCTTCCGTTTCCTGTACTTATGCAAAGGAGCTTTAAAATTGTCATTCTTCCTTTTTATAACCTTGTGTACCTTATGTGTGCCACGTTCATCCTTAGATGGAGGGTTTGTAGTGCACACTTTACCTTTCTTCGTACTTTTGCTTGTATCGGTATTAGATTTTAATGCAGATTCTATGTTGTCAAATTTATACGCCGCACCAACGTGTTAGTTACTGGCTTTATCTCTTCTACTTGTGTCATGTTTTCAACAAAACTGACTCTGTTTTTGGATTGGTGCTTATGCGACTTCTTGTTTACCGCCTTACTTACTTCAGTATTAGCAGTTTTAATGCTGGAAACCTGAAGGCGCTTTTTCACATTTTTTATCCCCCCTTAACTTTAGTTTTATCCTCTTTTGACGAAAAAGTCTCTTTGAAACTTGCGACATCAGAATCGTTATCATTTATATTCGTTAACACTGCTTCAGTTTTAGGAAGATTAAGCTTTTCGTACTGGTGCGTGTAATGCAAACGACGTCTATAACTTCCGCAGCATCAGCTAAACTACTTACAGTATAACTCTGTGTCAACTTTTCATCCTGATTCTCAGTCTGGTTTTTCATGTACTTTATTTAAAACCATATTAATCAACCTGGCCTACACAATCCTCATTCGGATGGAAAACTTGAAATAATATCATCCTTACCTAGCGAGTTCCTACTATCGTTTAAGAATTTTATTGTCGTCAACTAATAAGTATCACTAACTTCCGTAACGCTACTTCGTCATCTACTAAATTTCCTTCATTACCAGATGTGGAATATCATCTAAAAATCAGGTATAGCATCAATAATATGAGGTATAACATTAATAGAAGTGTCAATTATTTATTTTCTAAAACCACTACATTAGTATCGGCAACTATTTTCAGAAATTTGTACTGGAATTACCTCATCATCCAGCTAGACTCACTTTCTTTATAAGCCACAAAAATACCCTGACTTTCACTATTCTCAAATATATGACTTACTGCTCGGACAAATAATGACATTTGACCACACAGTTTCAACAGGTTGAACCATATCAGGTGAATCAACTTGCCAGTGCAAGTACGGTGCTTGCATATATTACTTTAAGAGCACTAATTTCATTATAAAGCCGTGCGCTTCTATTATTTCGCCTGCGTACTGCTTACGCTAGCTGGTTTGAAACTCGCAAAAATTTTGGCGCGGTTGTATAAAACTTCTCGTACCTGAATGACGTACGGGGCAGCGAAGAAATGCCTATTGTCATGTTTAGCTAAAGCTTGAAGGAGGGTTAACCTTGCTTGTAATTGTTTGATTATCTAAAAAAATCTTGAACACATTGGCTTCAACGTTGGATAACTATTTTAAGATTACCGCTTCCGTACCCCTTCTAAATATTCCTCACACTGAAATCTTTTCTGTAGCAAAATCTAACGCGAGAGCTGACTATTCACGTTGCCTTAGCGAATAAATTTCCGCTTCAATTTCACTTTGATTAAAGGTCTTGGAAAAACACTAAGAAACTGTTGCTTGAATGACAAATAGTCAAAAAATCAGATTACTGCTTTGCATGCATGTGTACCACTGAAATGCACTCCTCTTAAAGCGGCTAGAGCAATTTTAAGTTTATCCCCCTCTGGGGTGCATTGTTGCTGAAAGTAATGCTCAATTTTCTTTAGGAATTGGCTTGAGGGGCCGCCATTGAAGGTGGCTTCGAATGGCGCAAAATGCTGAACCATAATTACCCGAGGAAAATTTCCAGCAGGATTTTGTTCTACAACACTCATTTTTAAATAGTATATAAGTACTTGCAACAAATTTATCAATATAAGTACACAGTACACAGTTTTTAATTTCAATTATGTTGTTCGTTACAAATTTAACGCTAACTACCAGGGTATATATATCTTTCGGGCGCCAGTATAGAGAATCTATGCTCACTTCTACCCAGACTTGGGTGTATATAATTTGAAGTGGCACTCTATTTGAAGTTGAAGCAAACACAGTTTATACATGAAACAATGTTTATTGAATTCGTTGCACATATAATTGGCTTTTACAGCAATAAGCATGCGTACTACTTGTACGGAATGTATAAACACAGCTTTCAAGAACAATATATTTTATACTCACGAACAGTAAGTCAAACCAGCAGTACTGCCACGTAAACTTCTGGCCCGCTAAGCACTAGCGCAGGATAACACCTTTTTAACCTTAACAACCTCCCCTTTTCATTAATGACGCTGCGTGGTATTGATACTAAGCGCGTATGCCGAAATTAGCATATCTAAAAGCAGCTTCTTTAATTCACTCACAGTTCGATTCTTGTGAATCGAATCTTGTGTATACCTTACAATTTGCAAGGGAATATTGTTCGTTTTATAAGCTTTAGAATAAAAAGGTTTGCGGATGTGTGCAGCTCATCGTGATTGTGTAAAACTCTGTCTATAGTTAACATCATGGCTCAGTAATTTAGTTATTTATTATTTTTTTTTAGATCACTCTTAAGATATTGTCTTCTATCACTAAGGCCCAACTTTGGAGTTTGTCCATTAAACATGACAACAAGTTACCACGAATAACAGGTTATTTTATTCCTTAGGAAGGAAGGACTGTTCTAACATAAGTTGGCTTAAATAATTTACACTGATAAGAAAATCCCTCTTTCCCCCCTGAGTGTGTTTATATTCCTTATCGTATGGCTAACTGTGATTAAAGCAAGCTAACTTTTCCGTGACGAGTTGTTGATCAGAATACTTCCCCGCTCTCTATTTCGTTAAAGTGAGAAAACGTTCCCCGTGAATTAGAATTTTTCTAATATTATGGATCAGATTTCCGAAAACTTTCCGCCTGGAAATGAATTCAGTGAATATTTTATTAATTTTAAAAAATGAAGGATCGGAGACTGACGGAACCTGGAAGGATTCCTTTGTAACTGTCGCAGACATCCTCATGAATGAAGAGAACACTTACTCGTAACACTGTGCGCATAAGAGGAATTCCAGAATCTCGAAAGGTTGAAGAGAACACAGTTTCGCTTGTTCTTGGTTTATTCAGGACCCAAATTAAATATGATCTTAACGGCTGCTGATGTTATGTCCTGTCATAGAGACTGATACGGATCTTTCCATGCCAGAGAGATGTTATCGTGCAGTTTGATTTCTTCTATTACTCGAGATAACGTATTATAAACGGACTGGAAAGACGGGATTCTGAATTTCATATCTGTGACATACTGAACCAGATACCACAATGGCGACAAGTCCCCCAGTTTGATGCTTGAAAAAAAATTCGAAAGGGAGATTATGGCATGAAAAAACGAAAGTTATAAAGTAAAACATTTACTTTATAACACAGGGATTTTTAGATATTTAGAGAAAATGTGATTCTTCAAGGAACTTGGCTATCGAGGAATAACGACAGGTTGTTAAAAAATAACTTTATATGGAAAATATCAAATGATGTAAATCAGAAAAAAAATAGCTAAATATTTTGACTTAGTTAAGATTCCTCACTGCCGTTATTTGGCTATCTAACTTATAAAATGTGTCCCCCGGCTATCTCACTTATAACAATGGTTTTTTATTCGAAATTTGGAATTAACACTGGTGGAAAATCTGGTACAATAAGAAACGAGAGAGAGTTTTGTTGAATTTCTTCTTACTTTTAACTGAAAAATAATGTCAACATTTATAGTTGTTTTAAGAATTTTATGCACCTGAATTGTAAGAATTACATAAGAAGTGTTTACCACTTGTCTGTCTTTTATATACAGCCTTGGTGTACAAAATATCGTTGAATCGATAGAAACCATTTACTATCAAATGATATCAAATACCATTGTATTGTTATTACAGAAAGTTGTCATCAAGATTGTTTATTTTATCGTATAAATGGAGACTCTGGACAAAGTCTCAGTGGAGAGCATAACGTAATTTTAGAAACCCCCCAAACTTATAAGAACATAAGGTGACTGTAAAATACCTACAACAAAGTGTATTTCAAGGGGACTGTTATTTTTCTTATATAGTTTATTTCTGTATACCTATATGTATATATATTTGCTACTGACAACCTTAAAGGTTGTCAGTCCTTTACCTACCTGTAGAAATAAATTGCGGATTCTCTGCGTGAGGGGTAGACGATATATTAGTAATTCATTTAAGAAAGAGATTACTTTCAATCAGTTATATTGCCAAAGAGAACAACCGTAAAAAGAGATTTTGTGATCATTTATTCCTAAAAGTAAGTGCCATGAGTAAAATTTTCATTTTGTAATTCCTTTATATCCAACCTCAAATATCTAGCTGTTAACTCAAAATTCTTGCACTGCTAACAGTTTGTTAATTATATTTATGAATAAAATAATGTATTAAAGTACGAAAATGAAAATATTTAAGGAACATTTAGCTTTCCTTAGCCAAGTCTATTTCAAGTAATAATTTCAATTCTTGAATCAAATATTGAAATGAGAATGTGGTAAACAATAAAACTTTTTACAGCATAAGCTGTAAGCAGAGCATGAAATACTTTTTTAAGCACATTTACTAAGTTTTATTTACTTATTTAAATGGTCTTTGCAATTAATGGTCTTTTCAGTAATGTTTTTGCAATTAAACTGAGATAAAAATTTTTTAAATAAAATTCTTTCTCATTTTAAGATATGTGTATATATCATGTTTAAATTTATTTTCTCATTCTTAAATCCATTTACATTTTTTTTGTTTAATGCGTGAAATTTAAATGAAACATTGATTTAATAAGTGTTTTTTGATATATAAACAAATAAGGCATTTGATAATTAATTTTTCATTTCAAAATCCTAAGTATATCCAGATCAGCTATCTATAAGAGATGTACATTTGTAGGACTTGGGTATTACAAATTTGGTATGCTAGCTTACGCATGTACAAATGAGCTTGCTTTTCTTCTAAGTGAAGCTTATGTCATTAATAAAAGTTATTTTGTAATTTTTTGTTCTCCTGCCAAAATCACATATAATGTTCTATAAATCTTTCTGTGTATTTACTCAATATTAACATTTCTGCCCCGATTTATATACAAGTTTCACCTTAAAAAAATTAATGGTGACTTGCTCTTAAAATACTAATATATTCCGGAAATGCTGAGTTTATCTGTAAGGATATGCGCATAGTTTACAATATAGATGAAAGTATCTGATAAGATTTAATTGAACGTTTTGGAAATTACAATTAGTTCTTACTAACCACAGTAAAAACATATGGATTTTTTTTATGTGCTCTTAGGTAAATGGTCATTATTTTCTTCCTCCTCATAAACTCAGTGGCGCACTCAGGGAGGGGGGCAAGGGGCCCCCCCAAAGAAGAGAAATTGCTTATGAATATTGATTTGCATTATAAATATTTTATCCGTTCATTTCGCCCCCCCCCATCCACTATAAATATCTTTATCCGTTCCTCTCCCCCCCCCCCCCCCCCTTCAAGAAAAAATCCTGGGTGCGCCACTGCATATACTGATATATTGCTTGATTTTAAGTATTTTTGTTATTTTTTACTTCAAGATAGGTATAGATTTATAGTTTACAGAAAAAATAACAAAATACCGGAAAATTAAACGGGAGATCAGTTATAGTTCTATGAATATAGAACATAATGATATGTATTTAGAGAACTGTAACTGATCTTTGGAAGATTTGCTACATATTAACCAGTTTTAAATTTGTATAAGATATGTGTCATGTAATTTTACTTCAATAAACACTTCCTTCGTTACCTTTACTGTTCCACTTCCTTCATTAAAATAAGAATGCAAGAATAAGAAAGAAGTTTGCAAATTATATGCAAGGAACCTTATCTAACAATATCCTCGTGGCTCTTCCCACTATGCTTTTTGATGACACAAGGTACTATTCAATGCATTTTGTAAATAAATATATACATGTGTCAAATTTGGTGACACGACAAAATTTAATCTGTCGGTTTCATAAAAACGATCCATTTTTAAATGTGGTTGTGTAAATCTTGTTCAGTATAGTCTACACAGCGTTTTCTTTTAGAATCATAGTAGCATTAAGGGTATGAACTTGTTATGATAGTCAATGCTTTCTTGATAGTTTAGTAACCTTTTTGTTTATGTCTCTTTCATTAACTGACTCAATAAGCTGTGTTGTTTAGTTGTTCCACAATCGTAGGCTATTTCTTTTCATGATCTACTAGTATAACATATTTAATTTCATAGTATTAATAAGTGAATGATTTACAATAACCTGACTAGTTAGTTAGCATGAATATTTTGTTCTTTTAATCTCTTTTATAGTGATTAAATGTTTAATGAGCATAGAACAAGGGGAAAAATAGAAAATTTCTATTCTTCAAAGTTTCTATTAAATTTATTTCTTAGTTCATAACTCCGATAGCTGAAAACCTATGTTGAGAATTTATGATCTCTTCAGATGAGGATATAAACAACAATAAAATTTATATTCACATGAAAAGAACTGTTAAAAGTAAAAAAAAAGTCTCGCTCTGAAAATTTTGAATGTAGTGAAGACATATATTTTTCACGGCTTCGTCAAGGAAAAATAAATGTTTCTATTCAAAACAGCTTTTTTTTAAGCAGATAGTTAACATTTTGCTGACCAAGTGTCACTCTCAGTTCAACATAAAATAAGAATTCTGATCTTTTACCACTGCTATCTTTGTTACTGATTAATCACAAGCTATGTTGGCTATAGTAATTCAAAATACTTATAAGCGCTTTCCGTAACTTTTTTTTGGAGGTGCTTCGTAGTTTAAAGCTGTTGATACTGTTCATGTTAGATCCCCTCCTGATTATTGAGAATTTTATTGAGCATGGGATTTAGATTACTATATGATATTTTTTAAGCTTCAATCACAATCTTTATTTATTCTTTATTTTTTAAACGGAGTCACGGCTTATTAAAGGTTTGCAGATATGCTTCTTTAGGTGCTTATTTCACTGCCTAAACTTTTTGAGTTTGGTTGATTTTATACTCAGAAAAAAATAAAAATTCAAAGAGATTCTGCCTAAAAATTACTCTTTCATACATTATTATTATTTTTTTCGTTTAAATGATAAATTATAATTTGTTGCTTTTAATTTCCAATAATTCGTGATAATATTTAAAACATAAGTAAACGTTTAGAAAAATTTATTTATAGCCATCTGATCTTCTAATTTGCATTTTGCATCAGTGCTTGTAATCCAGTATTTACGAAAGATGAAGAGCTGAGAATGAGAACCCATCATAACCGCTTGTTTAACTAAATTGGAAAAAGTACAAATTTCAAAGTCATATCAATAGATTCTATAAGTTTATAGGAGCTTTATTAAAAACGATTAAAATTGCTATGCATAGAGATAAAACTTTTCGCTCTGCACAAGTTGTGGAAATCTATCGGAAAGACACTCTAAACTTTATGTTCTAATGCAAAATGTACTGATAGCCAAACAAGTCAAAATGGAATTATTAAAGTAACTAAAGTATTTAGAATTATAAGGCCTACCATACAGATATATCACAAGTGCTACTAAATTAGGAGTGATAGAAGATCACCTAATGCTCGAAAAACTTGCTTATGTATAAAAGAAATGGATTCTAAGTTTTTTGGTAATTTCGATAAATTTTGGGAACCAGTTAAGTAAATAAAAAACTTTTATGTACTTCCAAAAGGCACATTTAAAGTTGTTTGGTAAAAACATGCATAATAACGGAACTTCTCGAAGTTCAATATTAATATTATAATTTTCGTGTCCCAAATTCACAAAAATGTTCCTTATAGGTATTCGTATTTAATACTGCAGAATACAATCTGTTTAAGGATGTCAATCCATATAAAAACAATATACGCTGAAAACAAAGTAAGGTAACATTCGTAAATACCGTGTATGATGTGTGCTACCTAATCATTCAAATCATGAAAACTAAATGTATCAAAATATAATGTGATATTCAAATCAATAGCTTTTCTTCTTTTTCTCTTTTTACATATTTTTTAATTTTTTACTTCATTCATTTAAATTTTCAGTATGTTATTTAATGTAATGATCTTCAGTAGAATTTTGGACTGGAGGACTGGTTTTCTTATTGATTCAAATTAGTAAGAAAAAGAATATAATTTACGAAAGATAAAATTTATAAACACATCAAAAATTTTGATACCTTTAAAAATGTATCGATGGTTACTCTTGAATGAATTTTTGCTACTATACAAAGTTATGCTGGATCATACTTTACTTTTTATTAATAGTTTAACCGTTTACGTTTTAGATTGTTCTTCAAACTTATTTTGATAATTTTAATTGTTCCAAATCATTCTCGCGCTAATGATGATAAGAAGCCCAGAAAATATTGATTAAGCACGAAAATGTGATTAAACACTTTCTAGTAAAAGCAAAGCTGTGTTTATTAAAAGCTCATTGTGCAATTCGAACCGATAATTAGCAAAAAAAAATAAATGTTTTGTATTGTTTGAGCAAGGTCTATTTATGGAGGGGTTTTTTGATGTAGTTATTTTAGACTGCTCAGCACAAGAAATTCCCTTGACTTCTGAATGATAGATCTTCACTTCATCGGAGAGTTCACTTTTACTGTACACGGGCTCTGAATTATCGAGTTTTCCTCACTGCTGCACTGATTACCACAGCTATTCGGGAATTCAGTGTTTTCTACCATAAGTTAGTTTTCATCGCTTCAGTATTTCTTTGTGGTTCGAGAGGGCAAACAAGTCGATTTTCCTGGATAACTGCAGTTCTGTTTAAATTGAATCTGGTTAGACCCACTTCGTCAGAGAAGAACCGATAAAATCTCCGTGGATAAAGGAAAGGGTATGCATCCTGATGGTGCGTCACTCGTCCTGCACACATCCTATTTTATTTACTTGTACCAGCATTACTAGCCTCGATTATATAGGAACATATATTGTGATAAGAAAACTTTGAAGTAAGAAAGACTTCCCAGGAACTGCATTTTAAACCATTCAACAGCTTAATTATGATTCATGAAGAAAATCCTTGACCTTATAATTTTTTAAATACTCATACATCTTTTCTCCCCATTTAAGCATTAGAAAATTAAAGGTATGATACAAAATAGAAGAACGCAACCTTCCAGAAATTTTAACGCGTTTCCATTATCCTTCAAGATGGTGCCGATCTGTTTTAATTTTCCACAATTCTAAAGGTCTTTTCACGATTTAGTTGCGCCTGGTAAATATCGACATATCTATGGTATACGATTGGGTCTCATTGTACCATTTGAATCCTTTGTTATTGCGAAATTCGTTGAAAAGGTATTGACCAAAGATATGAAATGTAATTTAATATAAAAATGCAGACAAAATTAAACCCCAAAATCTATGTAGCAGGTTTAATCTTCAAATGTTTAAGAAAACTTATTTCTTATTCATTTCGAAAATGAGTTTTCAACTAACAAAACAAAACTGATAAATAAAAAAAACAAACAAATATCTTACGCAAAACTTAATATAACAAAATACATGCAGGCCTCCCCATATATTTATATATAACAGATGTGATTAACTTCTTTTATATTATTATATGGAGGGCTCAGTGTTATAGTGAATCACGTCCATTTTTTGGCTATTCGCACTAACGCTGCCATGATACAGTAAAAACTCCTATTTTTCAAATGCAATAGTGAACTGCTCTATTGTCCGTAGTATAAATTTTACGGTCTTGAAACAGAAAAAAGCAAACAAAAGTCAATGGTTAAGGCTGCTAAGAAAAAAAATCGTATTTCCCTTTTCCTCTTCTTGCAGACTCTTGTGGTGGGAGGAGTCCAGTTCCCAGTTCGAGAATTCCACCCTCCTTAGGATTGACATTTTGAGGGATTGTAATGGCTCTCTCTCTATAGGGGGGGGGGTCAAGAGCTGCCCCCAAATTTTTATTTAAAATATATTTTTGTCAACTATTTACTGGTACATAAATGCTGATAATCAAATAAAATTGGTATTGTCAGATAGCCTGAACTTTTCTGCAAAGCGCTACAGGATTCATTTTATAAATTTCGTCCACCGAAGGAATTTATGAACGTCTAAAACACACTATACCAGATTTTTCCCCGAATAATTTAAATTTAAAAATATTAATTGCTTTTTTTAAAAACATAAAACAAAAAATGTACACAAATGTAAAATTTCTTTCTCTATGACGGAGTACAATTTAAAAAAAAAAATCTTTGAATCCAAGTCGGCAATCCGTGGACAAATTTTCTCCATAGGTTAACATTGAGGTGAGCGAATCCAATGAGGTTAGTACATAGCAGCCTTAATTAATACCATTGTCTTAGAGATTGTTTTTCTCAGAACTGACTCTCATGGACTTACTTATTTATATCGCTTTAAAATAGCTATCTAAATCATTCAAAGTGATATTAAATCATTTTAGCATCAGTAAAGCAACACGTTCGTATATATGTAACATGAGAGGTAATAACTGCAAAAAAAAAAAAAAATCCTTTCAGATTCCATATTCTTTTCCCTGAACACTATAAACTCTTGAAGGGATATATGGAAACTTGAGAGTTAATAACTGAAAAAAAAATACTTAGGAGGAAAAGCTGCCTCTCAGATTTCATATCGTTTCCCCTGAACACCATAAACTTTTGACGGGATATCTAGAAACTTGAGAGTTTATAAATGTAAACAAAAACAAAAACAAAAAATCTTGGGGGGGGGTTAAAGCTGCTTTTTAGATTCCATATCCTTTTCCCTGAACACCATAAACTCTTGAAGGGACATCTGGCAGCTCACAATTGACTCTATTGAACTCCAGGAAGACCCAAAGAGAGTGGGATTCTCACACCAGTATAAAGTAACCGCTCTTATGGTATAGTCGTTAGCGTCGTGATCTTCCACGCAGTAGGCTTGGGTTCAAATCCCGAATAAGGGCCTGTTCACATAGGAGTCCGTTGCGTAGCGTTAAGGGAAAGATGACGCTGAGACGAAAATAAACCAATCACAGGCGTTAAAAATTTCATTCCCAATTGATAATACGGATGACGAAGATAAAGTCGCCATAAACTCCCCTCAAAAGAAAAATAATGTGAATATAATAAATATCTAAACAATTTTGCATTTATAAAAATTCTCAGTCGAACGTTGTATACATATATTTAGCAACTACACCAGTTATCAAAAATTAAGGAAAAATTCCAAAAAGAGGGATAACACGTTCAAAACTAGGCCAATCTGTTTGAAATTAGAATATGTTGTTAAGTAGAAGGTGCTGAACAATACTACATTATGCAAAATAGTGGCGCTGCAGTCGGAATACGTCATTTGCGAGGAGCATGAAAAGTGCATGTTTCATAGCAGGCGGCAATTGTCGCTGCGAGGCTGAGATTAGACATCTGGCATAGCCAAATTGTAACAACGACCTCCAGGCATCATTTGACCGAAGAACTGCGATGGCGAGCTATTGGGAGACTAGAGGCAGGACAAAGTCAAACAGAAGTGGCCAGATGGCTAAATGTGAGTCCGTCTGTGGTTCATAAACTTTGGCAACAATTTCTAACCACGGATTCGACATCCAGGAGGTTCAGCCAAGGACGGCCATACGCTACGACGAGTGCCGATGACCGATATTTGTCATTATGCGCACGAAGGAATAGAACCGCAACTCCGTCTGAACTCAGACGGTGTTACTCCCCTCGCTGCAAGCTCCGGAAGGTTGGTATCAACGGTCAAACCGTTCATAGAAAGCTTCACGAAGGTGGTCTTTTTTGCGAGGCAACCAGGTCTTTGCGTCCCGCGCACGTCACGCCATAGGCGGTAACGTTTGCAGTGGGCACGTCAACATGTCCACTGGACGCGTGATCAATGGAGGGCTGTTCTCTTTACGATGAGTCCAGGTTTTAGGCCTCCAAAGCGATAGTAGTTGTATTTTGATTTGGAGAGAACCTGAAAAGTCGTTTTCATCCATCACCACATCCGTGAAAGACATACGGATCAGGCAGGTCTGTGTTTGGGGTGGTACCTCTTTGGGTGGACGCACGACCTCCATGGCTTTCCCCGTGGAAATGTGAATGCTCACACCTATAGAGATGACATCTTGATTGTCTTATGTGCGCCCTTATGCCGGGGCAATAGGTGATGCTTTCGTGCATACAGGACGATAACGCGAGACCGCATAGGGCTCGCATCGTGAATGCTTATCTTGAGCAGGAAACAATTCAGCGCATGGAGTGGCCAGCTCGATCACCGGACCTGAAACCTATCGAGCATGTTTGGTACACTTTAGGACGACGTATAGCTGCTCTCAGTACTCCTCCTAGGATCCTAGCCAC
Organism: Dolomedes plantarius; assembly: GCA_907164885.2. Lineage (NCBI taxonomy): Eukaryota > Metazoa > Arthropoda > Arachnida > Araneae > Dolomedidae > Dolomedes > Dolomedes plantarius. Next base: position 37,441,518 of record OU015501.1, read on the forward strand.
GCTTTCAACTGCTTTGCAAGAGCAATGGCTCTCATTTCCTACCGAACTCATAGACCGCATAATTGACAGCATCACACATAGCTGTATGTGCTGTATTGCTTCTCGGGGGGATCATACACCATATTAAAGGTACTTTTCCTATACCAAACTGACACATAAGATTTGTTCATCGTATACATATGCTAGTTTCTATAACACCATAATTGTCTGGCGATTTCTTTTTATGCTATTTTATACCTACCTATGTGTTGTATAATGTGTATAAGTTTCATTAAATTCTACGCGTAACTTTTTGAGTAATCGCTATTTTTGTGAATTTTCCTTAATTTTTGATAATCGTGTATTGTTGATGTACTGGGGGTTTGAAAAAAGATAAATGAATCGTAAAAATCTTTGCAGTGTTTGATACCTATAAGTTTCAATCTAAGGTAGATCTAAAAATACTCCTCTTTGCGGTCACAATAGGGCAGCGAATCTCAACCTTTTTAGCCTCATGTACCCCCCTCACATATTTGTAGGGCCACTGTTTTAGCACCGTTCGTTTGTTTACACCAGGGGTGGCAAACTCAAAAGCTACCTTGGGGCCAAACAAACAATGTTAACTATAGGTGGGCGGCAAAAACATCAATATTATAGAAACGTAGGTTTATTTACCTAATTAACAGTAATTTTAACATAAATATATGCATTTTTTTTAATAAGAGCAAAAAAAGAGTATCATTAAAAAAACACTTAGCGAATTCTTCCTATCTTATAATTCTGCGTCGGTTAGTTTATTATTTATTGTGTGCCAAGTATTGGCCGGGCGCAAAAATGTTTCTCACGGCCGCATCCGCGAATTTGACATCCCGGGTTTACACTGACATTAAACCTTAAAAAGAGAATTCCCCTTTTTTGAATTAAAAAACATTCATAGTTTGAGTGCTGACGATTGCGATCACACTTCTGTTTTTAGTGTACTGTGTTTATAGTGAACTCCTGTTTACAGCGCTAATCGTGTGTCGATACTTTGGCTAACTATATGAGTCACTGAAATTAGAATACAGTAATAGCAAGCTGTGTATGAAAATGCGCAGTGATAGCAAAAAAACATATCAAAGATTCGGTATTAAAAAAATAAAAATTGCGGGGTGTGACAGTACATACAATTAAACTAATAAAAACGAAAAGCAAGTGGAGTATTATATTTTGAAAATACAATAAAATTGAATAGAAATTGGATTATCAGTGTTTCTGGATTAGTCGTGCTACTCCTCCCCTCCATGAACCCGGAGAACCGGGAGTACCTGTATATATATAAAATACACTGCTCAAAACAAGTAGGGGGAGCACATGGTTTTAACGAAATTACGCAAATACTTACACCGATAAGTAACATAAAATAAATCATCCATAATTTAAAGCCTAGCAGGAAACAGAAGAAGAAAACTTCATATGCAAATCAAAGTTCATGACGTCAAAAACCAGAAAAAGAACATAAGGGCGGAAATCGGGATGTTGCAGAAACGTCTGTTTCACTGCCTTAACTGTGAAATTCGATTGCTCAGTTATTCTTTTTGAGAAAAGGTGACTTGAAAATGTCTCAGCAATGCGATTTACCGGAATCCATGGCATGGCGTATTATAGGCAGACCTGAATCTGGTTAAACACAACGTAGTGTCACTGACGCTGATGGAATCGCCAGAAGTGTCGTTGCAAGGCTGTGGAATCGATTCCAAGAAACAGGGAATGTTAGACGTCGACCAGGGCAAGGTCGGTCACGCGCTACTACAGCAACTGATGACCGGTATATACTGTTAACAGCTCGTCGAAACAGGACCGACAATGCTACTCAGCTGCAAAGACAGTTGCCTCTTGGCAACATGACGAGGGTGTCCCAGCCAAACAGTACGTAATAGGCTTCATCAGGGAGGTCTCTATGCACGTAGGCCATGGTCTGCATTCCGTTGACCTCACGCCACCATTCGGGCCCGAAGAAGATGGGCTGCTGAACATCGAGATCGGGAACAACATGATTGGAAGCCAAGTGCTGTTTACAGACGAGTCCCGTTCATATCTGGAGTGTGAGACCCGACGTGTTTTGGTATGGAAGGAAAGGGGCACTCGAAATAACCCCACATTCGTTCGTGAAAAGGTCACAATACAGATGAGCTGGTTTTATGGTATGGGGGTAGAATCAGCATAGGCGGACGTACGGACCTGCATATCATTCGGAATGGGTACTTTGACGGCCCGAAGGTATGCGACAGATACTGAGACCTCATGTCATACCTTAACGCTGCAGCCATTGGGAGATTCCTTTGTTTTCTAGCATGATAATGCCAGACCGCATACAGCTCGTCTTGTGAGAACATGCTTGAAAGCTGAAACAATACCAGCGTATGTAATGTCCAAAGCGTGCCCGTCCTGACCTGAATCCAATCGGCAGTATTTGGGAAACATGCTCGGACGACGCCATTGCTGCGAGACCAAGGCCTCCTTTTACACTCTCCGAGACTTGGAGATGCACTTCTTGAGGAGTGGAACAGTAATTCCCAAAGTCTTAGCGTAATAATCATCGTGCATCCATAGAAAACAGGACGGTGGGCAGCAGTCTTAGCCCTTGTTCGAGGAGACCACACGCCATATTAAAAATCTTGCAATCATTGTCTAAACAATACTTTTTTGTATCGTTTACATGTAAACCAAATGGTGTGCTCTAAATCAGTTTATCATGTTTTTTTCGCATAATTTCAAAGAAGTAAAGCTAATTACAAAAATTTTATGCCTTTTTTTCCGTATTGCGCATTGATACGCGTGTACTATCCATTTTATGCCAATACGTGGCTGTCTCGCACGGTTTCTTAACTTCTTTGCTTGCTCCCCTAATTTTTTTAGCAGTATACATATATATATTTTACATGGCTACATCTAGCTACTTGGCATGAATACGAATGAAACATTTGCTTTTTCCTTGATACATGGTGATAAATATTGAGGCCGTTCCAATCCTTCTCCTTTGCGTTTCTCCGACAGATAATACCAACGTGACTTATATACCCTAACTGGTATAAATTAAAGGGAGCAATCGCCAGAAAGTTTCTACCATTAATGTATGGAAGGTTCTTCAGACAAACTACTGCTTTGTTGAATGCTTTTGAATATCTTTTAACTAATTTCATAAATATTTCTGAAACCTTCCAAGGCTTTTTTTCTTCACATCAGACTTCCCAACCCACTGTGAACTAAATTCTACAATAATTATATTGCTTTTACTAATAAAAGTTTTCTGTATAATCACGAAACCAAAAGTTTCTTCCATTAGAGCAGTGTTTCCTGACCTTTCCCCTTCCCACTCTGCATATTTTCGTTAAAAAGTCCTTTTAAAGACATAAATAAAGTAAAAAATAGAATGCATTTTCCATCATTTAATTCTAACCAAATGGTAAGTTTAACAAAATGAAACTTGTTAGAAAATGCAATGAAATCCTTCATCAAATATGTGTAAACGCAAGAACGGGCTCGAGGTAGCCATGTGGTAGCGCGCTGGCTTTCGGGACTGAGTGTGCTCGGATCGAATCCCGGCACGCGCTATTAAATACCTCCGTGTCTATGCCAGATGCCAGATATGGGCAGATCAAATACATAGACCAGAAAGTCCCTCTATGAGGTCAGAGAGGTCGGGAGAGGGTATGATCCCCTAATGCCACCCCTGAGAGTGCTCGGTCAAAATTGAGGAGGCAACTAGTTAAGACGGACTCCGACCCTTATGGTGCTATATAAACCGGAGCCGCCACTTCAGCCCGAAGCATATATTGGACCTGGTCTGGAACTTCCAGACAGGGGGCAAACCAACAACAACAAAGCAAGAACATAGCCTCAAGAAAAAAAATTCGCCTACCGTAAATAAAATTGCTTTATTCCGTTACAATAGTAATGCCAAAAGAGTCCATCAAATACATTTTCCGTAGAAATACAGAGTGGGAAAATCTGAAAGCATCCCAAGAAAGAGAGTAAAAGATTTCGCAGTTAAAAGATTTTTAAAATGAATTCATACCGAGAAAAACATTACCCATGTTACAGAAAGGAATATTCAATAAATCTAAATTCTGAAGGGTTAGAAATGAAACCGTCTCAAATCTCTTTTTACAGGACTACAACTTCTCTTGCTATTATAAGTATGTAAATCAGGCCTGCACAACTCGAAATGTGACGAGAAAATTACTTCAATCCGGTGCAATGGAAATAGTTGTATGAAGAGTGAGACCTTTCCCCTTATTTACGAAACATTTGCAACATTTATGAGGAATAGACGAGAAATACAAAATATCTTTTCGCATCTGCTTCTCTTATTAAACATTAGTTATCCATTCAGTCAGCTTCATCGTGGTAATTCGGATGAAGCGAAAACAGGATTAAGTCTGCTGTGTACTAACCCTATTGGATTCGCTCACTTTAAGGTTAACCTATGGAGAGGATTTGTCTACTATTTACAGCTACATAAATGCTGATAATCCATTAAAAATGATATTTTCGATAGCCTGAACTTTTTTGCACCTTACAACAGATTCATTATATAAATTTCATCCATAAAGGAATTTAAGAGTATTAAAACACAATATACCAGATTTCCCCTCGAATAATTTGAATTTTAAAATATTATTTGCATTTTTTTAAAACGAAAAAATACCCCAAGGTGTAAATTTCTTTCTTTATTATGGAGTAACAATTAAAAAAAAATATTTAAAACCCAAGTCAGCAATCCTTGGACACATTTTCTCCTTAGTTAAGATAGAGGCGGCGAAACCATTAGGGTTAGTTCACAGCGCCCTTAAGAAACAACAGAAGTCAATTCATGCTTTGCAGATTTATTTGCACTTAAAAGATATCATAACCATTATACAATAGAGTCAAATGAGGAAAACGGATTTTAAAGAACAATATTGATACACGTCGCTCTGGAATGTACTTCATCTGTTGAAAACAATTTTCATTCGTCAGGATTCATGCATCTTCGGTTGTAGGACTAGAGGTACAAAGAATAAAATCAAGGTACTAGAAAATAAATTCAAGGATACAGGTAGAGAACTTTATTAATATATCTGGCTTGTCTTTATCATGATTTTAAGTGGATGGAGTTGTAAGATATTATGTGATACTGGCAGTTACTCAAGAAGCATTACTAACATATTAATCTCCGTCTTTGAATTGGGAATTGGAGACGGTTGAAAATGACTGTTAACGAGCATCAAGCTATCAATAAGGTGAACATGCATGATTAGTTTTTACGGTATAAGAACGGAGAAGGTTCTGGTTATTTGATGGTAAAGACTGAATGAGTTTCCAGTTACAATATCTTTCTTCGGGAAATATCCGGATTTAAATCGCGATTTTGATCACTACTGCTGTTCACCAAGGATATATTTGCATGAATACGGTAAAATGCGGTTGAGCAAAAATTGTATATCACAACATATTGGATACCACGTGTTTAGAGTTACTAAGAAATGTGATACTATGTAGTAAGGTGATAATCATAAAATAAGCTGTTAATGAGTTAATAGTAAAGAAATGTGTCAATAGTAAAGAAATGTAAGGGGTTAATTTTTTGTGGTAAGTAAATAAATAAATAAATAAATAAATTCTATGTAAAGTTATTGCACTGACCAAATATAATGTATACTGTGCATTATATATTATCCTAAAGGTATTGTATGCTATGTTTACTATGTATAAGGTGTTTTTGCATTTTATGTTTCGATTATTTTGTATTGTTTTATTATATCCATTTTTTTTTAAGGTTGCTATGTACTAACCCCATTGGATTCGCCTCACCTCAATATAACCTATGGAGAAAATTTGTCCACGGATTGCCGACTTGGATTCAAAGATTTAAAAAATAAATAAACTGTACTCCGTCATAGAGAAAGAAATTTTACATTTCTGTACATTTTTCGTTTTTTTTAAAAGGCAATTAATATTTTAAAATTTAAATTATTCGGGGTAATCTGGTATAGCGTGTTTTAAACGCTCATAAATTCCTTCCGTGGACGAAATTTATAAAATGAATCCTGTAACGCTTTGAAGAAAAGTTCAGGCTATCTGACAATACCAATTTTATTTGATTATCAGCATTTATGTACCTGTAAATAGTTGACAAAAATATATTTTAAATAAAAAATTTGGGGGCAGCGCTTAACCCCCCTATAGAGAGAGAGCCATTACAATCCCTCATAATGTCAATCCTATGGGGGGTGGAATTCTTGAACTGTCAACTGGACTCCTCCCCCCGAAAGAGTCTGCAAGATGAGGAAAAGGGAAATACGATTTTTTTTCTTAGTACATAGCAGCCTTAATGGTGTGGCTTTATTTGGCCCACCTACGTGTAGCTAATTTGTTTGTACGGTTTGCTAAGTGAGCACTCCTTGTGTTAAAATTTGTGTTAAAATTTGATAAGAAATGTATAATCGAATTTAAATAAGATATAATAAGGATAAATTTATAAGTCCAGTTGGAACACGGTAAAATAGAAATTAGTTTTGAAGCTGTCGTTTGAATTGACGCTTTAAGAAATTTAAGATTTTTTTTGTTTTAGCACCAAATAAATAAATAAATAAATAAATAAATAAATTAAGGAATTAAAATTGTTGCCACTTAAATAGGTTAAAAAAATAAAAATGGGTTTTGATATTAAGAATTTAAATTTTTAAGATACAGGTCGTCGCTCTTTGCTCGGAGGATGCTCTTATATAAACGCCGTTTAAGCTCACTCTGTGGTCGGCAGAACATCTCGAATATTGGATGCCACAACAAATAATCAATACGAAGTTAAAATAATTAAGATTTTTTTGCTATACTCTTCAGTGAATATGGTTTTTGGTAGGTGTCTAAATACAATTTTTGCTCTATTCAAAGCCTAATTGAAATTACGCAGTCTTCATAAAATCAAAGTTGGTTCTGAGCGCTACTGTCGACTTTCGCTGCACATCAGACCAGATTCAGAACGGTTATATGCCAACAGTTTGGACCGAGTAGCCAGCGCCAGGCGTAAAATCGAGGAATATGTTTCACAAGAAAAGAAGTTTGTAAACCACTGATCTTAGGGTATCCAAAGTTATGTTTCAAACCAAAAGGACCAGAGGGTATTTTTAGAATTCAAATTACCAGACCTGGAACGTCATAAAAAATGTTCCCTTTGAGTGGCCACTGAAAGGCGTTTGAGTTCCAAGTTGGTGGAATTTATGAATGCGGTCTCAATTAGAAAGAATTTTTTTAGTAATTGGTATGACAAATGGGAGGCAAACTGGTAAAAAGAGTGTGGGGGGGGACGTTAAACGGAATTTACTAGATCAGATAACGAGGGCAGTATGTATACCCTACGAATGGATCTTTCATCAATGATTGTTATTCGATAGATGTTTACGTTGGGATTGCACTGGTGTACGTAATTTCTAACAGCTATGAATGGTTGAAAATGTTGAACATTATGAAGAAACATGCCAAAGAGTTAAACGAAAATTTTGAAAAGGGGAAGCATAATATGGGTCCTGACGTGGTCAATGTAGGTATATCGGTGGGTGATCAGCAGTCATGTTCTATAGCACCTTACAAGTGCGTAGCATACTTGGCGGGAAACTGCAATTGAGGTTTTTCCACCAGTGTTTAGTGTGCGGGTTTCTATAAACAATGAAATGTTTCAATCAATCCAATAACGTATACTTGAGATTTCTGTTTCAAATGATACTACCCTGCTGTAACGTGTTCAGAAGGATTTCTTTGTTTTAGGGTCAATTTTCGCATCTCTACTTGGCTGCTGGTAAATGTGCCAAAAGACACAGCTGGTATTTGTATCTCTTGGCATATGTCGAATTATTGTAAGCAACTAAACCCCTTTTGAACATCTTGATGGATGACATTCAACACAAGGAATGTCCCGAGTGAGGATCGATTTCTTGGAGAGTGAAACTTTTGTACGGATGGACTTAGTAGGCTCGAGAGATTCAAGACGCCTGTTCCACCCGAGTTTAGTAACTCTAAAATATCTCACAAAGTCTTTTCCTTTTCATTGGTAGTGATTTTTCATCATTTCAAGGGACTATTCACACTAGTTAGACACCACTGAAGGGCTCTTTTCGTAAGTACATAGTAATGGTTAATATAAGTTAAAATAATAGTTATAAAGAAATATTGCTTCGGTTTATCGAAAATAAATACCATGAGATTGTCGAAAGGCGAAATCCCTCTCAGTCCGCTCTGACGTTTTCTTTAAAGAATGATTGGTTTGGTTTAGAGCACTACGGTCAACATTTTGCTACACGAGGACTAATTAGACCGGAACCTACAGTTTAAAGCTGATTCCGAACGGCTACTAACATCCATGTCAACAGTGGGACTAGAACCCAAAGGATCTGAACGAATGCCAGTGCCCTAGCCATTCGGCCATCCCCTTTAAAGAATGATAGAAATGTTTATATTTCGGCGGTAGTTTTCCGTTGCTCTTTTTCTACAGTTTTTCCTCCAGATACTGGCCGGCTCATGTTGGGTCTTTTCTGTTAAAGCGCCTTTTCCAAATCAGTTTCGTCGGTTGGTATCTTATATGGAAAATATGGGTTAATGCTGTACAGAGAAGGACCATTAAGACATGTTTAAAGTGAAGAATTTATATTATCTGAACTTAATAACGCAAAGTATTGACATCCTAAATATTCAAAGTACATGCTTTAGTTGAGAGAGTACGAAAGTTCAGTTTGTTTGTTTTACTTACTTCTGCCTTTAAACAGTATAAACCCTCCTTGCAAGGGCACCAGAAGGGAAAGGTATCGGTTTGAGATTGCGACGAGTAATTATAAAAGCATTGCTCTCCTGTGCAAAAAAATCTCTGTTAATACACATGAAAAACATTTAGTTGTTGCATTATTTGCAATGGGAATATGCTTAAAATACTATAAAGAATATACTTTTGTTGTTGCTCATTTGAGGCTCTTTTGACATGGATATACTATTTTTAGTTTCTAATTCATATCTCAAATGAAAGAAGAGGAAATTTTTAGGAATGCATTTAAAAAGAGTACATGAATGTCTAAAATAGAGCTAGACATACGAATTTTGTTATTCTCTATTATAAGCAATAGAGGAAATGCGTGCCTCTAAATCAGGCCTGGTCAACCCAAATGGTTTCACGGGCCACTTTGATGACACCTAACGTTACAGCGGGCAACACTTTAGGTAAACATGCTTTTAAAAAATGTAATACAAATACAAAATGAATAAAACTTTATTGATATACTATGATTCAATATAATTAACTCTCGAGTCTTAATTAATGAGATGTTTGTTTATCCTTTCTTTCACTTAATTTTTGTAAATCTATATTAATGTTCGACGTTGCACATCTTACCTAGTTTTCTAAGTAGGCATAAGTTAAAGAAGCACATGACGAACTCTTAGTAAATTTCATCTTCGAAAAAAAAATGTTTCACAACATATGTGGATCTAAAATCCCTGACAACTCGTTGTGCAAAATATCTTAAGTTGGAGTATCTCTCGGAAGTAATATAAGTATTGTAAAAATTAATTTTTGATGTGGACGCAAATATTTGTTTCATTTCATTGTTGCACTGTAACTCATTTAACTCCGTTTGCAGATTTTCAGGAACACTGTTCACGTCAACAGGAAATGCGCATGAAAATATTTCAAACCTTTTATCATATTTTGAGATACGACTATCAAATGCAGTTATAGGTATCTTTTATTTCATTAGAATATTTCGAGAAATTCTGGGGTTGGCTTTTTGGGAAGTTATTTAACAGCGGAAAATATTGAGCATTATTATTTCTAAGTTGGTACTCAAATAACAATAACTTCTTAAAAATTTGATGAAATTATAAGCATCGATTATTAAATTTTCTTGCCTTTGTAAGTCCTTATTTAGCTGATTAAGTTTTCTGTTATATCCACCAAAAACATTGGTCTAACAACCAATCATCATCACTCAATTCAGGAATAGATTCTTGTTTCTAGTTCATAAACATATCTATTTCCTCCAGTAAATTAAAAAATCTTTTTAAACTGTTTTCGTGACTGAGCCCTCTAACATTGGTCAAATATACGACATCACCGTAATCAGAAGATAATTCGCTAAGGAATTCTTGGAATTAACGATGTTGAAGAGCATGTGAACGAATGTAATTTACTATCTTTATAACTACGTTCATAACGTGATCAATGGATAATACTCGAGCACAGAAATTTTGTTGATGTATCAAACTGTTAATAGTAAAAACATCATTGGTTTTAATGCCTCTGAAATCTAGCTTATCCATAAGTAATTTTACATCTCCCTTATTTTGATCTACCAAAGCAGATGCTCCATCTGTTATTAATCCAGAAAGAGCCTCAAATTTTAACCTATTTTCGGCTAAACATTTTTCAGTCACTTAGAAAACACCTTCTCTAGTCATGTCTTTTAAATTTAAAAGATTTAACATTTTTTTCTGTCACTTGGAATGAATCATTCACACCACGAATAAATATCACAAGTTGAGATGCGTCCGAGATATCCGTACTTTCATCAAATGCCAAAGAATATGCTTTGAATTAGTTAATTTTATCTTTCAAAGTTACTACTATTTTAGCTGAAATAATATCATCAATGCGGCTACATATGGTTTTGGCGTCAAAGACTGATACTTGAAAATAATTTGCTTTTATCGGGCTTTTATAACTGCTTCCTTCACCAGTTCACCATTCGAAAATTGCATTTTCTTTGCAATCAACATGGCAACAGAATGACTTGCTTTGACAATGGTAGATGGTTGTTGTAATAAAGAACCAACCATCGTTTGCTGAGTTTTCAGATGCGATATAAGCGCAGTTAACTTAAAACTTTTTACTTCTTTACTGAAATTTACATATTCAATAAGTTTTGTTTCATGATGCCTTTTAACGTTATGTTCCATATATACAGTGACTGACTGTTTCTTTACAAATTAAACACATTAATTTTGAGTTCTGCATTGTGAAAAAATAATCTTTTTCCCAACGATCATTACATTTCCTGTTTTCATCAACAACTTTTCTTTTCTTTGAGTTCATCCTGAAGGGATAAAATTTTTTTCAAATAAATGTTATTTGGAAATGTTGTTATACTAGCAATTACACAGAGCAACAAATTTACTTTTAAAGTACATTTAGCAATCTTGAAATTATTTTCTCAGATGTATTATAATTTTTTAAAAATACCATCTGATGTCTTCAGATGTCACTTTTATTCAACTATCAGCACCACACACAAAAAAAACTTAGTAAACATGACTGTAAGTCAAAAACAAATCTAACTCATAAACAGAGATTCACTTGAAATAATAATAAATCGTTCATGCAGTGAATAACGACCGAGACGGAACCCAAGCGTGTGCGTAGTGGACACAGTGCTTCGGTTCCTCACGGACAACCCCTGCCCCCGCTCGACGTCATCATTCCACTCTCCTACCATTACTAAGAACAAAATGTCGGGATATGCTTCTGTATTGCCTAACTGCATTCAAATTACAGATGAACGTTACCGATGGTTGCCTAACGAAACCAATTCTTTCAGTAACATTTGGCATTCGTGCACTTGCGAATTATAACAATGACATGTGCAAATTTTTAATTATTTAATTTTTTCGTATACCTACAACGAGAACAAAGTTTCAATAGAAATTTAAAATCAACCGACGGGCCTCACAATTTAACGTGATGGACCACATGCAGACCCGCGGGCCGCGTGTGGCCAGGCCTGCTCTACATCAGTGGTTCCCAGCCTGTTAGAAGTCTGCGGACCACTAAACCAGAAACTTGGACTACGGTGCGGACCCCCCAGCCCCCACGCACACACTAACTTGAGAGGGGGGGATCTTCCGGGGTGTATGGGGGGTATAGAATATCCTCAGGCCAAAGGGATACAGGATAAACGTGATCACAATCTTATGTATCGTATCTAATAATAAAATAATTATTTTAAACTTTAAGAAATTTTAATTCAACACCTGATAGTCATCGGATATATTCCACCCATCTAGTTCAACGAACATTGCTTTCAAAATCCCCATTTAATTGGCAACTTTTTTATATGTGGTGCCGGACCACTCCGGAGGTTCTCGCAAACCACCGGTTGGGAACCACTGTTCTAAATGAAGAGAAACTATTTATTACATTGAAAAATCAGCGCACTTTGTATTAAAGTTTGAAAAAAAATTACCTTTTGAATAAAACGTTCCTTTTGACTCCATTTCTTTCTTTTGAAAATGGTGAACTTTTGCTCCAGAACCCTCCTTTGTAATTTTATTTACGCGTGAGGTGTCATTCATTTGAATGGATGTATTTTAAGAGAGCCAAGCAATCAGATAAACTCGTGGGATGAGCATGGGTACGATCGATTGGTCTGCTTTTTTTTGGCACCAAAAGGAAAACCGACCTTTCTGAAGGCCCTCCTTTGAGGTCTAGAAAGGACATGCTGCGCAAAACGAAAGCAGAATAAAAATGTGCATAAAAGGTAATATCTAAAGGTGATAACAACGATGATATTAAAATACATTAGTGCACCAGAAAGGATCTTTTTATCTCTGTTGCCCACTCATTGATCGCTCTTTGGTCCTTTTTTGCAGCTTTACTTTCATATAAAACTCGTACTTAACTTTTCAATTTATTAGTAGCACTATCGTCATACTTTTTGCATGACTATAAAATGTCCTTAGAGCTGCTCATGCTATGAACACTACAATGTTCCTCCTCCTCCGACGTTAGCGACTGAGCCATTGCGCAGCCCCCAGGGCCTCCCCGAGCCTCCTCGTACCGGCAGGAAATTTAGAAAAATCAAATATCAGTTTTAACGAAGAGACACTTTATAGCGACACGATATGCTCTGGGCTGTTGACGTGTGCAGTTAATGCAAACAAACTTTTATTTACTGGGATGGGGATGGGCCCGAAAAGAAGGAAGATCTGGATAAGCTTATAGATGAAATGGAAAGTATTGATCAGTTGAGAGAGAATTATAAGGGTTAGACAGACCGAGGAAACCTATTAAAGATACATTTGGTACAGTTAAGAATATCATCCTATATATATAAAACAGTTCCGTAAACTGACTGATTGACTGACTGACATACAACGCACAGACCAAATCACTGGACCTAAGGGCTGAAATTTTGCACTGTGATTCTTCTTATAGTGTGTGGTGGGGGGGGGGGCATAAGAAAGATTTTTGAAAAATTCTGCTTAGATTTTTAAAATTAAATTTTTAATCTGTTTTTGTAACCTTTTTTTAAGTTTGCATTTTAAAACAATAATTTGAGGGTTATAAAATTTATATCACGAGAAAGATCATAAAAATTCTTTAAAATGAAATCTTTTCGAATCTTTACCTCCATTTTTTGATTTTTGGGGAATTTTTAAAGATTAGTTTTTAGAATTAAATTTATTGAATGCTGATCCCGTGATTTCTTTTTCTGGTACTTTAAATAAATTTATCGTCACATGCATAGCAACTAAATAGACAAAAAAAAATTTTTCCCTTGCTAATGCGGCAGACGATTGGTCATTATCCATAAAAATATTAAAATGCAGCAAAAGATATGATTCTCAAACTGTACTATATTAATTGTACTATATTCTTTAGTATGTCCTATTAGATGTAATTTGAATATTTTCTTCTACATTATTTTGTCTATAAAAATATCCCTTACGATTTTTTTTATAAATATATTATTTTGTTTTTTTTTACATCAATTGTATACATTGATCGTCGCATTTATTATATATATATATATATATATATATATATATATATATATATATATATATATATTTGGCATTAATTGCATACATTGACCGTTGTATTTGATTTGAATGTACTCCGTAGCGAAGTGCGGGTTTTCAAATAGTAACTGATAAAAGAAGGAATATCATAACGGGTATAATGGATGAAGAGGGTAATATGCAAGAAGATGAGTAGGTAGAAAGGTTACTAGCTAAACGACACTTTAAAAAGATAATAGAAATTGAAGAGGATGCTGAATGCTGAATTTATACGTTGTACGAGAGGAACTGATAGTGAAATTACGACCATAGAGATAGATTTAATAATAGAAAGCATGCCTGGCCCCTGGTTACGATGGATTAACGTTAAGTATTAAAAAGAAGGTACATCGGGCAGACAAAAATATACTTAAAAATATCTTCAATAAGTGTTGGATAGAAAGTAAATTCCCTGACATATGGAAAAGAACAAAAGTTGTATATTTCTTAAAAGAGGGTAAAGAACCTAGTGATTCGGGTTCCTATATGTCTATCTGTTTGTTACCAATAATGGGTAAGATCTTTGATAAAGGCATCACAAATAGATTAGTTAGTCATTTGGCGATAAATAAGTTAATATCCGATGAACAGTACGGTTTCCGTAGAAATATGAATACTAATTACAGCGTTACAAAGAGTAAAAAGGAAATCCAACAAAAAGACAGGAAGGAGAACACTTGTTTTGATAGCTTTGGATATTAGTAGTGCCTTTCACAACCGTCTGGAGAGCTTGCATTATAAAACAATGATTAATGTTACAACTAGATATTAAATTACATAAAATATAATAGATTATCTAACAAACAGGAGAATTATATTCAGAAATGAGGATATGCACTACAATGTGGGGGTTCCACAGGGATACTCATTGGGTCCTATACTTTGACTGATTATCACCAACCCATTGCTCGACAATAGAAATTATATAAATGTGCTGTATAGTCAAGCATTCGCAGATGATATTTTAATACCAATACCAAGTCTTACTGCTTCAGATTTACTAGTTTAGCAGTAATAGGTTGGAAAAATAGTTTTCAAAATTTGATTTAGTGCTTTCGCGCTCCTGGGTCGTCCCACTCCTGGGCCTCGTCGACACATTTTGTATTGGCGGAGACTTGTCGGCACAGTTGCTGTCAGGGCAACTGATTGATCCTCATACTGTATGGCCTGAACGGCCAGAACAGGAAATCATTGAATTATACCTTCATCTTGCAGATCCTCGCAGCGATAACCGTTTTCGTCATTCATACAGCACTGCCCAGTCGGACAACGCCCGTTATTACATGGATCCTGAAATACAGACATTGCATATTTGAAAACTGGGCTCGAACAATTTCGGAATGCATGAAAATTGAATAGAACCCTTTTAGGTTGTTATTTAGATGATTTGCGTTTCTTGAAACGTAACGCACCAAATGTGGTTTCGGAAATGACTGCATTGAAGGAGCAGATATGTCATTTCCGTAAACGTTAAATTTCCCTGTATCTTTCTTTTTATTGAAATTTCATCTTAATATTATTTCTAATATTGTTTCCAAAATCTCTAGAATTAGATTATTTTCTTTTCTCTGAGTGAGAAATTATTCTGTTTATTGACTCTAAAAGTAAGGGTATCAAAATACACTGAAGTGCAAAGTAACTGGGGTAGATCACTTTCGGAACAATGCTCACTTTTTCGTAAAGGCTTCGTCCGCAAACAGCTTATATAAAACCTGTATATACATTTGTGGATGCTTAACAAGCTGATTGAGCTGTGAGCATAGCAGACGATCATGTTTTAGGTGAATTTTAACGAGGTATGACAGTTGGTGCTCGTGCTATATGTCCTGGCATTTCGGAGAAAAAGGCAAAATTTGGAATTTTAACATCGACCATTTCAAGAGTGTACCTCGATAGTAGAATTCCAGTAAAACATCGAACCTACAAAAATAGTGTGGCCGTCAAAAGACTCTGGATAATCCTGACCAGCGTCGTCTGTCGATAATTTATATCACGCGAAAGGAGGGCAACATTGGCGAAAATAACATCGCAATGCAATGCTGAAGCCTCTAACAGCAGCGTGAAGACTGTACAACATTCACTGTATGACATCGGCTTTAATAACCGATGGCCAACGTCGTATTTGACAGGTATCCCAGCTTTTTTTTTTTTTTTTTTGCACTTCAGCTCAGGTCAGCTGTCAACTGAGCCAGGGCAAAAAAATATACAGCGGGCCCGCTCTCCACTCAATACTTGAACATAGTATGCATTATTTTTAGTCAACTCTTATTTTAACCGGGCCCCCTGGA
The DNA here is from genome assembly GCA_907164885.2 of Dolomedes plantarius. NCBI lineage: Eukaryota > Metazoa > Arthropoda > Arachnida > Araneae > Dolomedidae > Dolomedes > Dolomedes plantarius. The sequence goes on from OU015501.1 coordinate 37,457,624, forward strand.
AGCCCAGGCCCCTGGGATTTTGTCCCCCCTGCCGCACCCTGACGGCGGGCCTGCTTCAGAGTATATTTTTGAGTTGAACTGGATGATAGCTTACACTTAGTCATAAGCGTACACTTTACATTCTTACTCCCAAATCCTCTCAGTAGAAACTAATCGATTCTGAAAGCTGCTGTGTACTAACCCAATTGGATTCGGTCACCTATGGAGACCTAAGGAGAAAATTTGAAAATAACCTATGGAGAAAATTTGTCCAAGGATAGCCGACGTGGATTTAAAGATTTTTTTGAAAAAATGTACTCCGTAATAGACGAAGAAATTTTACACCTCGGGGCACTTCTCGTTAAAAATGCAATAATATTTTAAAATTAAAATTATTTAGGGGAGAAAATCTGATACAGTGTGTTTTAAACTCTCCTAAATTCCTTTGATGGATGAAATTTATAAAATGAATCCTGTTGCAAGGTGCAGAACAGTTCAGGCTATCGAAAATACCATTTTTATTGGATTATCAGCATTTATGTAGCGGTAAATAGTATACAAATTTTCTCCTTGTGTTAACATTGAGGTGAGCGAATCCAGTAGGGTTAGTACATAGCACCTTAGATACTTCATTAGCTTGCCTGATATCCACTTCTGCTCATTCGTACGATCTCAGGTTCGCACCGCAAACTCTACATTTGGAGAGAAATTATTGACTTTAGCGGATAGCGGCATGAACATGGTTTGGAAATGGAAAATACAATTATAATAAAATTAAGATAAATATCCGTGCTTCCCCACGGAATACATTAGTTCCATCAATTAAGTAATTTGGTTTTTTTAATTTAAATTAACTTTGGCAGTAAAGTGTTGTCATTCCTCAGGAGAGTGCACCCTGTCATTTAAGACCGCTGTGCACTAATCCTATTGCATTCACTCACCTCAGTGTTAACCTATGAAGAAAATTTGTCTACTATTTTCAGCTACATAAATGCTGATAATGAAATAAAAATGGCATTTTCAGACAGCTTGAACTTTTCCGAACCTTCCATCAGGATTGATTTTATAAATTTGGTCCACCAAAGGAATTGATGAGCGTTTAAATTATACAATAGCAGATTCCCTCCTCCCCCCAAATAATTTAAAATTAAAAATATTTGTCTTTTTTAAAAACGAAAAATGCCCGAAGGTGTAAAATTTCTTTATTTATTACGGAGTACAGTTAAAAAAGAATCTTTTAATCCAAGTCGGCAATCCTTGGATAAATTTTCTCCATTGGTTAACATTGAGTTGAGCGAATCCAATAGGGTTAGTACGCAGCAACCTTAACGACCGCCATCGAACATTAAATACGGGGTTTATATGCTTTTTATTTTGGTTCGCGTAAGCCTCTTTTAACCCCCTTAAAGGCTGAATTTTTTAAAAAAGCTATGTTATTAAGCACTGATCCCCAAAGCAAAATTTCAGCTTTCTAGAATTTATGGTTCGAGAGATACAGCGATCAGTCAGTGAGAGGTATTTGGATTTTATATATAGTGATAGATTTAAAACGGAAAAACGTAATATGTTGGAACACATTTGAAAAAATTTGAATTTTCAAAAAAATTTATATCCTCCCGTTGTGGTAGCTTTCTTGTAGCAAAAAATGACCGTAGTGCTCTCATCAATCAATCAATCATTCAATCAATCAATAAAGCGTTTTAAATCAATCAGCGTTTTGGGCCAATTTTAATGAAACTCGAAATGTATATATTTCTTGAGCCGTACTTCCATTTAAATATAATCCGTTTGAAATCCAACGTCAAAATTAATTATGTATATATATTTGGGGGGTTAAGCTTCCTTTAACACTCTTGAATTTTCAATTGCTTAAAAAGATTTTCATTGAGCATTAGTCTAAGAGGATCCACCCTACAAAATTTCAGCTTCGTAGGACTTATGGTTCGAAAGATACAGTAATTAGTTAGTGAGTGGTATTTGGCTTTTATATACATAGATTAAGCTAGATGTATTAGATTTTTGATCTGAATTCACAATCCGAAATGAAAGTAATAGAAAGAAACTATACAAAAATTTCTGCTATTCTGAAATCAATTTTTTATTTTTAATTAAAAGTAAGGGTGATTGTCATATTTAAATTTTAAACTGATCTTTTTTTTTCAATGCGGAGGGCACTTGTCGCGAAGACATTCGCCATTATTTACCGCGGTTTTGCTGGCCATTTTATTGTGGGGGTGCCATATAGGCAGAACACCATTGCCCCTATGAAGGGACGACACAAACGTAGGCATTTTAGTGGCGCGCCAGGATTCGATCTGAAACACCCTCAGCATCGAAAACCAGCGCGCTGTACCACAGGCCGCCACGGCCCTTTTAAATTGATCTTATTTTCAGGAATTGCAGAAATTGTTTATTTAATTTAAAAGAGGAAATCAAAATCAGTTTCATTTCTAAGAATTTTTGGTACATATTTCAATTTTTTTTGCGACAAAGAATTACAATTTTGTGTTTGTTGTAACATTCAAAAGAGAAACCCTTTTTATGTGCCAGTTACGGTTTTGCTAATTTGTTTGGGTTTTTATCTTTACGCCCATAACATAGAATTCTATAAATTCTTTCGTGTCAGTTATACAGGGTGTTTCAAAAAGAATCACCCAATTTGAAGGGAATATATTATGAAAAATATTGAACATAGAAACTTAAAATTAATTTTATATTACATGGCTAATCATAATTTTTTTTACAAGCCAAATTAAAGGTGCTCATTATGCCCACCTTTGGATGCACGACATATATCTATACGGTAGTTAAATTCGTCCCAAACTTTTGAGAGCATGTCTGCATACACTGCTTCCAAGGCTGTTATGCGTACACAGACAACCCATGTCTTGGAATTGTTTATACCATCGCCTAAGGCTCTGAGAGGTAGGAACTTCAATCTACCAAGGTTTTGTCGATGAAAATCACGCTCAACAGTTGTTACGGACTCACACTTTGCAAAGCGTAGAACACAAAATGATTTCTGTTGTGCAGTCGCCATCTTCACAAACACTGAAGTGGCGGACGAAGGTAGAGCGTTAGCGCTACTTGTCGGCAACTGAGTGGAACTCGAAATTTCCCTGTTTCTGCCTATACATTATTCAATCAAAACGGATTCAAAGATGAATAGTTATGATTTTTTTAAAAATCGGATGATTCTTTTTGAAATACCCTGTATTTTAAATTTTCGACGTTCTTTGATATTCTGGCTACGTAAAGATAGAAAACAACATAGTTTTCCTGCTGCCTTGTTTTTTAGTAGTATATATATTTAAATTGGAGAGCTTGGTTTGGGAAGCAGTAAACGATTCATGATCTCACAGCGGAGTAAAGCCAAAATAGGTAGAAATAAAGAGAAAGAATATTTGATGAAGGTTTCATTACGTAATGACAGAGATAGAAGATACGCCCCAGATGTCGCCCCTGGAGGTGCTTGGTCAAACTTGAGGTGGCACCAAGGGTGGTGTTGGTTCACTTATACGGTGCCCCCGTTGAAAGCAACCAATGATTCTTGCGGTTAAAGTGCGAATGTCTTCATTAACAAGTGCCCCGCATTGGTGAACAAAGCTATTAAAAGGGGCTTAACCCGACCCCCCCCCTCCAAAAATAAAACTATATCTCCCAAATCTTAAGGCGTAGGAATCTGATATTTTAAATGGTGGTTAATCTGAAGCCCTAGGTGCTCGCTAAGGAATCTTATTAAAAATACAAATTTTAAGTGGATTAAAGGGGGCTTAACCCCTTAAAAAACACTCAGTGTATCTCTGGAACTATAAAGCTCAGGAAGCTAAATCAGTAATGGAGAAAGATTGCAGGCCCGTGAAGTCGGGTATACCTGCAGCGAACGATCCCATTGGGGCCCGATTTCAACAAACCCACTCGACATTCAGTTTGAAAAAGTCTGGTGGAACAAACCGAATGAAGGAAATGGTTGTTGTGCTATCCATACTCTATTGCGCATCTCAGTTTCTGATAACGAACAACGAAATGAAGTACCCTATTCGAAATTAAATTTCTAAGCACAAACTCAAAAAATTACTATCTTTAACGACAAATAACGAAGAGTGACGAACTTCCTTTCAGGGACCGAGGTCAATGCAAACCAATGCGTTGGGGATGTTCGTCGCTACGTATGTAGTGGGAAAGAGATGCCTCGTTTGGTCCCAATATGTGGAAAAAAAATTCCCGTCCCGCAGGGATGAGTTAAGTTGTACGAAATCAGGTATGGGCACAAACTGAGTTATTTCACTTACAAATATCTTTTCGAAATAGATTCCAAACTTACCGCAAGGGCTACAGCTACGCACAAGCTTAAAACGATCAGAGTCTTCATGTTTAAAAAAGATCATTGAATAATAACGCTCAGTTCGATGTTTATAAATACTCCTCAAAATCCCTTACTCATCGATTTTGATGCAAAATAATTTACGTCTATAATGATATGTTAAATAGACTTAAAAAATAATCTGACGAAAAACAGCATGACTAGTAAAAACAGCACTACTACTGGGTGCATTGTTAGTGATAAAAATCCCGAATCATCATCGGAACACGAACACGAGAAAATTCCACCTCGCGATGAGGGAGTTCAAAATTTGACTGAAATGACATAACAGATTTTTGATTTTTGCTCTTTCGAATTCACTTTACCGTGTTCCCTGTATCTGAAAGAGGTATCCTCCTGGAAACACGTTTTTAAAGTACTACAGTGTACTCTCGGTTAACCGGGTAAATGGAGGGGAAGAGTAGCAAGAACCATCGAAAAACACGCATTATTCGATTTCTATTCAATTTTATTCTATTTTTCAAAATATATTCAAAATATTTTTCAAAATATAGCATAGTATTTCAAGTATAGTACTACACTTGCTTGTCATTTCTATTAATTTCATTTGTTGTTGTTGTTGTTCCTAATGCCATAATTCCAAAAGTTCAGCCGGAAGTGCCAGAACAGGTCCATATAGGCTTTGGGCTGAGAAGTGCGGCTCCGGTTTAAAATAACACCACAAGGATCGGAGTCTATCTTGTCTAGGTGCCACCACAATTTTGACCGAGTACCCCCAGGGGCGACATCTGGGAGGATCGTACCTTCCCCACCCACGTCATAGAATGATTTTCCGATCTACGGTTTAACGGGGCCATGTCCGGCTTATACACGAAGATATTTAACGACGAATTTCAGAATTCGAAATCCAAGCTCCCACAGCACTGAAAGCCGACGCGCTACCGATAGGCTACTTTGGGCCCATTAATTTCATTTATGTACGTAATCCATCATTTTTTTTGTTCTACAGAATCTTTGATATGTTTTTGCTATCACTACAAATTTTTCTAACAGCTAGAATGTCACGGTATTCGTAATTCTATTGACTTATATTGTCTAGCAAAGTGGCGGCATACAGCACACAGCAGCTCTGAGCTGTCTTTAATCAGGTGACCAGGCTCTTCTTAACTCTCTTCATCTTAAACTTCTACCTTAGATCGAATCACAGCAGCAAGTATGATATCAGGGTCATTCATATGTTTAAACCCTGGACCACGTCAATCACTTTCTAACCACTCAAAAATAATTTTCTTCACTAACGTCCTCAAATTAATTTGCCCTTTAATAAATTAAATTCGGTCTTTTCACGGGAAATGCTTCCGGTCCCGGGAAATTAAAGAAGTGTTTTTTAGTGCATTATCTCCTCTTTTATCAGATAAAAAAACTTCTCAATAAATAGAGAATTGCTCTTTTAAAAATCTTGTTTATATATAAGTATATCGGAAGAAAGTTGTATGCAGTTTTTAATAATTATACCTGATATTGTACCTGATATTATACCTGATTTACACGGTACTTTTTACAGGATTTCGCTTTTACACGTTTTTCAAAATAACGGATTTCCTATTCTGCGGAATGCGTCATGTTCAAAGGAAACCCTGTAGAACATTATATCCGAGGCCGGTGACTTTTACACTGCCACAATAAATACTAAAACTATCACTAGAAACTATTCTGCTACGCAACATATTTGAACGACCATTTTTTAGTACCGTTCGTTCGTTTGTTAACGCTGCTGTGTACTAACCCTGTTGGATTCTCTCACCTGAATGGTTAACCTATGGAAAAAATTGACCAAGGATTGCCGACTTCGATTTAAAGATTTTTTTTTAAAAAATTGTACTCCGTAACAGAGAAAGAAATTTTACACCTTGGGGCATTTTTCGTTTAAAAAAAGGTAATATTTTAAGGTTTAAATTATTCGGAGATAAAATCTGGTATAGTATGTTTTTCAAATGCTCATAAATTCCTTTGGTGGAGGAAATTTATAAAATGAATCCTGTTGCTAGGTGCAGAAAATTTCAGGCTATCTGAAGAAACCATTTTTATTGGATTATCAGCATTTATGTAGCTGTAAATAGTAGTAGACAAATTTTCTCCATAAGTTAACATTGAGGTGAGCTAATCCAATACTATCAGATTTAAATTATATATATATATATATATATGTGTGTGTGTGTGTGTGTGTGTACGTGTATATTTACAATTACTTACATATGCAGTTTTCTTTTCAGCTTTCTATCAGGGATAACGGCACTGTGAGTATTTTATTGAAGCAAAGGATGGAAAGTCAACCTTCTTTTACAATTAAGCCTTTATATAGGTGTCAACATTCCTCTCCTACAGAGAAAAGTGAAGAGAAATTGGGTGACATCTTCGCAAAACTTCTTGCCATCGATAAATCCCTTTGCTGTATTAAGGCTTTGATTTAAAATAACCTGCACTCAAGAGGATACTTTTACAATTATTCTTTATCATAGGTCTCGCCCAGTGTACACTTGCAGCAAACTAAGGCGTGTATGACGAAAGAAGCATTGTTTTTTTTTTTTCTGTACAGCGAAGAGACTTATATTGCTGTAAATTCCATTGTAAATGAAATTGTTATTGATAATTTTTAAAGTTTTCATGTGAGGCAAATTAAGTTCTTATTTTGCTGAAAATTCTATCGCTGTATTTAGTTGCTGTTTGGTTCATCTAGGAGCAGTTTGAAGGAGTCTTAGTAAAATACTGGCTAACCGCTGTTGTCCGACTAATTAGAGGTTTGAATTTTGGACTCGAGACGAGAGAAGTTTTCATGTCATTGAACTGAATCTGTATAACTATCTGTTTATAAAATTACCTTTTATATCCTTTCACTATCCGGACGATGGCAAAATGGCTAGGGCGCTGGCATTTGGTACCAAAGTCTGTGGGTTCGAGTCCCACCCTCTGCATGGACTTTTGTAGCCGTTCGGAATTGGTTTTAAACAGTAGGTCCCGGTCCAATCGGCCCTCATGTAGCAAAAGTTGACCGTAGAGTTCCAAACCAAACCAAGCCTTTCAATAACTTTACAAAATTTCTCTAACTTAGAGGCTGTAAGTTAAAAGCTTGATTCTATAAAACTAAAAACGTGCCGAATAAAGGATAACTTTCATTATTGTGTATATGCTAATATTTAATATTAAACTACATTTGGCAAAATCCAATAATTTGGAAAAAATAAAAATTAGGTTTATTTGCAAGATATCAGAATTTTAACGAGATCAGTGAGAAATATATGTTATTATTTAATCTGATCACTGGATATTTTCCCAAATATAATAATGTTGTTTTAAAGTTGCTTTCTAAAGTAAACTCATGAGTATCATGTAAGTAGAAGTCATATTAGAAAGTTATTTTATCAATATAAAATAAACCTTATTACAGGTAAGAATATACATTTTTATGTCAGTAGGAGAGGAATTTGATTTATGAAAACACACATCACCGGTATTGTTCAGGTTGGGATACCCAGGTTTGCTATTCAGCATTGGAAATTGATCATTACAGTGGCCCTCGAGTGTTAGAAAGAACGATTATGAACAGTTAGTACATAAATAACGAAAACTCACGGTGGAAAAAATCTCCTAGAAAAAACCAGTACAAGCTTACATTGTGTCGTTTTACATAAGTAAAAATGAAGACTATGTAAGGAATGGAATGAAAAAAAATCTGATCTCTTTACATTACTGGAATCAAACTAGTAGAACAATATTCTTGATGTGAGACGACCTAGGTTAAATCCTGATTCTAATTGACAATCATTAAATTGAGAGTAGATAAAATTTGAAGCAATATTGCATTAGTGCCTTTAAGTATTTTCATTCACTTTTTAAGTTTTCATATAAAAAGTGACTTTTGAGCATGCTTTATTGCAAGTCCTATTTTTTATTAAAATGTTATTATATGTAAAGTTTTCCTATGAAAAATAACTTTTCATTCATATATTTACTGCAAGATGTAACATTTTACAAAATTTTAATTTTTCTGTAATAAAGTTTTAAAAAATTCAAGGCATTTTATTTAAATTCATCGTTGTGTGAAAGAGTTGTTCTTTACTATGTAAACAGTTATCATTCAATACTGCATACGGTATTGCCTGTAAAATAGTCACAAAATCGTTCTACTGTGGATAAAATCTCTCTAAAAGTTCTAGAATTGATACTAAATTGAATTTTAATCCATGAAAAAGTGCGCTGTAGGTTTCTTCTTCTGTAGGTTCCATTGTAGTATTAAATTGTCATTTATCTGTTTTATTGGTTTAAAATAAGCAATTTTTTACGTACTTTACTGTAGTTTACATCACTGTATATAATAGTTACCATCTTATACATCCATAATAGTTACCATCTTAGGAAATTTTAGGAGAAAAATGAAAAAAATTGTGCGGTCGGGGGACCCCCGTCAGGAACGAAGTTCCTTACGTTATTTTTCAACTCTAAACGGGATTTAATATGTAGATTTCTATTGATTATATATATGTATATATATATATATATATATATATATATATATATATATATATACATATATATATATATATATATATATATATATATATATACATATATATACATATATATATATATATACATATATATATATATATATATACATACATACATATATATATACACTCAAGAGCCAAAACATTACGACCACCTGTCAATAACGAGTTGGCCCACCTTTGGCGCGCAACACAGCTGCAACCCGCCTTGGCATGGATGCCACAAGTCCTTGGTAGATGGCCGGAGACAGATTGTACCAGATGTTTAAGCAACGGTCACGCGAATCCGAAATATTGCGAATTGGTGGTCTTTGAACTCTGAGCTGCCGTCCCATGACATCCCAAATGTGTTCTATCGGATTGAGATCCGGTGAGTTAGGCGGCCAGGACATTAACTGGAATTCCGCATCATGTTCCTGGAACCACTCCAACACAATTTTAGCCTTGTGACACGGGGCGTTGTCCTGTTGGAACATTCCATTTCCAGCTGGAAAAACAGAGGCCATGTAAGGGTGCAACTGGTCCGCAATGATGTTCAGATACCCTGTAGCATTCATGGTCTGCTCTACCACAATCACGGGTCCCAGAGACGCCCAACAGAACGTCCCCCAAAGCATAATACCGCCACCACCGGCCTGTGTATGACCTACTGTACATTGAGGGAGCAACAGTTCGCCTGGAAGACGGCGTATCCTGACACGGCCATCGGCGTGATGAATGACAAACCGTGATTCATCTGACCAGACAATCTCTCCCACTGATCCATGGACCAGTCGCGATGTTCCCGGGCCCAGCGTAGTCGCAGTTTGCGATGACGCTTGGTCAGCAAAGGCACACGAGTGGGACGTTTGCTGCGTAGCCCCATATCCAACAGTGTCCGCTGAACAGTGTGCTGCGATACTATTCTACTTGGCCCTGCATTGTATTAGGCTGTCAGCTGAGCCACTGTCTGGCTCCGGTTTTGCTTCACCATGCGAGACTGTCTCCGACGACCTTTTTCTTTGATAGCGTGTGGACGTCCAACACCATGTCGTCTACTGCTGGTTTCACCGTCATTCATCCACTTTGCATAAGTACTAACAACTGTAGGTCGCGAACAACCCACGAGTCGTGCAGTTACGGAAATACTTGTTCCGAGCCTTCGAGCCATCACAATCTGCCCTCTATCAAAGTCGCTTAGATCCGCAGCCTTTCCCTTCACACACAGAAGTAAGTGAAGAATTATTCTTCAGACTCTCCAGCAGTAGTTAAATACCACTTCCACCTGATCACGTGCCTTCCACGTCATCCACGCGAATTCATTGCAAAATGTAGGGGTGGTCATAATGTTTTGCCTCTTGAGTGTATATACATATATATATATACATATATATATCTATATATCTATATATATATATATATATATATCTATATATATATATAGACATACATATATATATATATACATATATATATATATATATATATATATATATATATATATATATATATATATATATATATATACATATAGACTGCTGGACACCCAAATTGCAACAGCAAGAAAGACAAGAGATATCATAACAAAATTTATTTTGTAGATAACATGTTGACCAAGTATCAAAAGATTAAATTTATAGACTTCGGTGAAGTGTGGTTCCTGCCAAAATCAGTAGCTAGAGTAGCCGCCATTGTTGGAGATCACCGCTGCCACACGCCTCGGCATTGATTCAAAGAGACTTTGGATGAGTTCTTGGGGTACAACAGACCAAGCAGCTTCCACACGTTGCCAAAGTTGATCTGCTGTGGCAGCTGGGGATGGAATCTGGGCCAATCGTAGAGCAACCATGGACCACATGTTTCTATCGGCGAAAGATCCGGAGAGCGAGGCGGCCAGGGAAGCAATTCAATCTGGCGATTGACGAAGAACCGTTGGACAATGCGTGTCAACGGTGCGTAAAATTTAAATCAATATTGCATTAGTGCCTTTAAGTATTTTCATTCACTTTTTAAGTTTTCCTATAAAAAGTGACTTTTGAGCATTCTTTATTGCAAGTCCTATTTTTATTAAAATGTTATTATATGTAAAGTTTTCCTATGAAAAATAACTTTTCATTCATATATTTACTGCAAGATGTAACATTTTACAAATTTTAATTTTTCTGTAATAAAGTTTTAAAAAATTCAAGGCATTTTATTTAAATTCATCGTTGTGTGAAAGAGTTGTTCTTTACTATGTAAACAGTTATCATTCAATACTGCATACGGTATTGCCTGTAAAATAGTCACAATATCTTTCTACTGTGGATAAAATCTCTCTAAAAGTTCTAGAATTGATACTAAATTGAATTTTAATCCATGAAAAAGTG
>OU015501.1:37473839-37548839 GCA_907164885.2 Dolomedes plantarius
CCTTTCATTATTTTTTTATTTATTTAGTTTTTCATGCTATTGGAGTAGTAGACTGCCATCCAATCCGTCATTTTGACGTCATAATACTAAGAATGACGTCATAATGGAAAAAGTATATGAAAGTTAAAAAATATCCCGAATTAGCTAACAATATTGCATTTAATCCACACCTTTTAAAAGCAAACCCTTTCATTATTTTTTATTTGTTTAGTTTTTCATGCGATTGGAATAGTAGACTGCCATCCAGTTTTTTACAGCTCACTACGCGATATGAATACTTGAGCTACTTGATTCATTCATATTCAAGTTTGTTTACTTTCAGAATTCATCGCAAAAGTAAACAGATTTTTAAAAACTGTTAAATATACAGCTAAAATCATCCAAATTTTTTAGTTCTGAAAGTTTTATAGAAAAATAGACTGAACAAACGTGATTTGATGGAGAAGATATTAGTTTTCTGGTAAGAAAAAATTCTGATCCATATCTGAAATTGAAATTAAGCCTAACCGGCTGTTTGTTTACTGAGGGCTTCAATTGAAAGATGAGTACAGCCCGGAAGTGTTATACAGAGACAACGGCTATTATATATATAATGGAAAAATGTCTGAAAGAGCTTTTTGAATGAAAAGATACAGGTTGGGATGATTGGGTAGGTCGCAGGATGCGTGGAAACCATTGAGGGAGTTGAGATTCAAAAATGGTTAGGAAACACTGATCTAAGACATATTCAGATAAACGTTATGGACTTCGTTCATGATCTCTTTCGCATGGCCTATTCATGAATAACTGATTATGCCATGGCCCCGTCTTCCAAACATATTGAATGAATCGTATTTTATTCCAGTCACCCTTTAGAATATTTTCTAGAGGAGACCACAGAACTTTTCCAATTAATGACAATAATTTGCATGGTATCGTATAGTAATTTTCCGACTGCCGTCCTCACTTCGATCTTTCTCTGATCGATGACGTTATCGGTAGCATATTTAGCACCATTCGAGTAAATAATCACAATTTATTCACACGATTCACAAACAAACACAATACTCAACTTATTCACGAAACTTATTTACAATATTTACATGAACTAATTTCTACCTCAGTCATGTGACTCTGACTGAGAGCAAACAAAACTCATTGCGTCTTCGGGGTCACACTCCCACGCACTTTTCTCTCCAACACCCCAACGAAGACTGAGCACCGTGGGTTTTCCCCTCATAGGACCCACATGACTTCATCCCATGCAGTCGTAAAGAGCGCCATGCACGACAGTTACCATAGCACTCAAAATAAATAAAAAGATTCAAAATACTGCAGAAAGATAAAAAATTGTTTTAATAAATTTCACGAATCTGTTATACAAATTTAACAGCTCTTTCCTTTTATTCTGCAGCCTTAATAATGAGGGGATCTGAAAGGTTAAATGAGTTTTCTAAGGCTATAAATAATTTCCACTAAATTAGAATTTTTAAGAATTATAAAAAATTTACAGAAAGCAAAGAAAATATTTTATACTTTTTATTTCTAAAGAGGAAATGGAGTAGTAGTAATTTGAGATTTTTTGGTTGTTAGTGTAAGATTTTTTGGTTGTTAGTGATTTATTCATAGAGGATTTTCTTTTACCTTGACTCTGCTATTTATATAGGTTAAATAAAATGAATAAAAATACAGTTCGGAAAAAGAAAAAATAATAATCATTAGATTTAAAGTGCATTAGAAATTTCCGTTTCGAAAAACCTTGTTTATGCAATGTATGACAAGAAAATCTTTGACATCAACAATACATAACTTACTATAAGCCCTGTCCGCTAAACGTATTTTTAGCATTTTGAAATGATAATTTAATTCTGTCTATGCCTGCTTGTTATTATGATGACAACCATTGATGCGGTTTGATCTAAAAGAAGTTTTAAGATTTTCCCCCATTTTTAAACCTGAAGCATCGAAAATACCTACCATACAACTGAGGTATATGTACCAGGCTCGACTTAATGTATAGGACTCCATTTTTAAAGAACTTTTAGTAACTCTTATATATACTTTACAAATATTAATCGCAACACTTTCAAAAATTTCCATGCTAAAATATATTTTTAAGTTATTTTTTAAGAATACATTTGGATTTCGAAGACTGTAAAATTTTCCCCTTTAAAGCTTGATAATACTTGATGACCCATTTGCCGTGTGATTTCAAATGTTCTTCAATATCAGGGGATATTGGTTGATTGCACTATCATTGAATTGAATCATTGCACTATCATTGAATTGAATGTAAAATATTAAGAACATAACGGTAAATTTTATGGCATAGTAAAACGTTTATGCTTTATTTTAATTTAACTCATATGAAAGATCGTTTATATTGATTCGTCATATGAAAGATCGTATCTCTAGAAATTTCGTTTTCAGGAACAAATTCTTGGAATTATTTTATTTACACATACTATATAAAAAAACTTAGAGTTCATTTCTTAAGCTTAACCCACACCCTATGAATCTCGCAAAAAATAAAGCTGGTATCCTACCCAAGGCAGCGTTTAATTTCTGTGTTTAGTGAATTATTATTTTCGTGCTTACAGAGAAAAAAACCATTAACACTTATCAGTTTTAGATTCATATGTGTATACTAGCTGAAAACCCGCACTTCGCTACGGAGTACATTCAAATTAAATACAACGGTCAATGTATGCAATTAATGCCAAATAATATATATATATATATATATATATATATATATGTTTATAATAAATACGACGATCAATATATACAATTGATGTAGAAAAAAAATATATATTTATAAAAAAATCGTAAGGGATATTTTTATAGACAAAATAATGTCCAATAGTCTGCCGCATTAGCAAGAATTTTTTTTTTTTGTCTCTGTAGTTGTTATGCACATGACGATAAATTTATTTAAAGTACCAGAAAAAGAAATCACGTGATCAGCATTTAAGAAATAAATTCTAAAAATTAATCTTTAAAAATTCACCAAAAATCAGAAAATAGAGGTAAAGATTCGAAAAAAATTTCATTTTAAAGGAATTTTTATGATCTTTCATGTGATATAAATTTTATAACCCTCAAATTATTATTTGAAATTAAACTTAAAAAAAGTTACTAAAACAGCTTAAAAATTCGATTTAAAAAATCTAAGAAGAATTTTTCAAAAATCTCTCTTAGTGCACCCCTACACTATAAAAAGAATCGCCATGCAAAATTTCAGCCCTTGTAGGTCCAGCGGTTTGGTCTGTGCGGTGTATGCCAGTCAGTCAGTGAGTGAGTGAGTCAGTTACGGAACTGTTTTATATATATAGATATGCAAAGTCATTTTCTTAAATTAAGAATTTCGTAAGATGAGTTAGTTGATTCACTACTAATCACATAGAGTGCATGCATGGGCAAAGAAAAATTCATATTCATTCAAAAATAAGCAATAAAACTGCTGATGTAGTGTGTGCATCAATTTGCACTTCAGTTAACGATAGACATAAAGTATTAAAAGGTCATTCATTTTTGGTACAACTTTGTATCTCCTCCTGAAGTTACTTTGAATTGTAATTTAATTTTTAAATAAGTATAATAGCACGCAATGACTCTAATAAACGTATTACGGACGTTAAAAAAAATGGTAATTTTTTCCACATAGAAAATCGAGGGGTCCTAAATGACAATCTACGTCTGAACAAGGAGAAAGCTGTAAATCGGAATATTATCTTTGTATTTTGTATTTACCATGGAATAGGATGAAAATTGAATCAATAGGTATATTCTTTATATCAGTCCAATAAAAGAAATAAATATGTAAAATAAACTTTGAACAGGGCTGTTAAATGTTCCGTAATGTGTATACATTGACATTATTATTTGATATGACTAATTCCTTGCAATTTACAATAAAACTTTCCCATAAATGTTTTCTTTCAGTGTATTCCTTTTATTTCAGCATAAAAACAAATATTTTCAACGATTCAGTAATTTCTCGCTAGTTGGAACGGGTTCTATAGCCCACCTAGACGAAGGAAAGCGGGATCAAAAGCAACCTATCTTCCTTTTCCCCTTAGTGTTCATGACCTGTCTGATAATCTAGAGCAGAGGTCCGCAACCTTTTATCTTCCACTGCACAGCAACGTTTTTTTCGATAATTCCGCGGCACACCACAAGTAAAAGCTTACAAATACATACATTACAATAATACGTATATGCTTTTATTAGATAAAAACACAATAAAATAGCTCTATGTATCTAGATAATTACAAATATTCAAGTTTTATATAAATCATTTTTAATTGTACACCGTCAGAAGAATAAAAATATAAAGTTATAGATTACAAGTAAAAATAAATTCTCTATAAATTTTAATATTAAAATTTGCTTTTGGTCTTTACTTAAGCATAATTAATCAAAGTTAATTAAAACATAATAACTAATTTATTAATGAGATATTTGAACTTGTTTTGACGAACATATGCGTTTTATATTTGACTCTATATTAGAAAGTGCTACCCGAAGTTCATGGTCAAGACCCTTTAAACACGATCGTTTGTCATTTTTAATTAGAACCAGTGTCGTATTGCCTGTCTTAAAATAGTTATTTTGGGCGTGATTCGTAAATTATTTGGGTTAGTACAAATTATTTATAAGAAATAGGTATTTGGGTGCGTTGTGTTAATATTTATTTTGTTGAATACAACCCAAAGTTCTAGACATTATTGGCAAACGAACAGGTCAAATAACTTTGCTTCTAAAAACTAGGAGATAACTTTTCTTAAGATCAACTGCAAAAACAAAGAAGACTGACTCAAATTTTACAAAATAAAATTAATTTATTTACAACATTATCTATTTACAATTTAACTCAAAACAGAATCACCAAATCTTCGTACACAGTTTACACATTTTACTAATCTTTTAGCATTTCTCCTCAATTCATATCGAATGACATGTATTTAATTAAACCTACACCTTTTGGATTCAGGGAGCATAAATTTATTTATTCTACCTAAGTCAAAGACTTACTATCTCTCAAAAATCTATGTTCTAAATCCGAACAAACATTGATCCCGCACTTAATCATTCAAAAATTTGAGGTTGGATCTGAACAAGACAAATGATTTGGCACTCACTCGATTGGATAATAACCGCACTGGAACACGGGTGACGATCTCATCATCGGGCTTGGGATCTCCTTTCTTCTTTCTCGGGTAGCATGCACTCAAAATCTTTATACTGTTGTAGGCATCTTTCATCTGCTTCCTTTCTTCTCCAGACGACTCAATTGACACTCCATCGTGAAGTCGCAATTCTCTATTCTCACATTATTTATCGGTGAAGGCAGCAACCATACTTTCATCATCAGCAAAAACAAATTTTAGTCTCAGGATCAGGAGGCTCTCCTATCGGGACGCATCACCCGAATTTCTGCTCCGCTAAACGACATCTTTCTTTGGGAAATTCCTCAGGCAAGATCAATTGTTTTTTCGATAGTTGAAATAACCACACTTCATCACCTGCGATGCTAAGCACCGGGGAAAAGGGAACCCGGGCCCGCATGCAGAAGTGAATTCCTGAAAAAGTCTTCTATTTATTTTATTTTTTTTACAACAATGTCCACGCCTTCTCATGACTCCAAATCCATTCAGGAAAGCTTTCAAAAATCCACCACTTAGCATCAATTTTCATTTCTTTGATTGGATAATCCCATAACCCATGCACACCTCCCTTGCGCCACCTTCAGACCACCCAAAGTCCAGTCCACGTGTTTTGCGGTTTACCTCCCAAAATGACCCAATAAATTTGTTTACAATAGGGTATTTTACTTTAACGTCAAACTCTGGTGCCATCTCCTTATCTGCGTCTGCAATCAACCTACCCCCACCGCGCACCGCCGCTTTTAAATTGGCTAAGGCACAAAGACGACTGTCCCGTCCTCTAATCAAAGGCGGCTTCCTAACTTTCTAACCAAAATGTGATGAAAACAGCCTTCGATCACTTTATCTCTCTAAAAATTTAATTTTTCTTTAAAATCGAAAGCGCTTCATCACAACCAGTGTCGAAAAACTTTGTTCGCATAATTATGTCGTAGAAAAAGAGAGCAAAATTGCAATGGTCTTGGCCGAAATTTGAGGATATTCTTTCTTAACTGAAATCCAGAAATCAGCCAATGACATTTCACTGAAGATGAGTTTCAGCGTCCCGTTGTTCCTAAATTCTATAAATTTCTCTCAAATTTGAAGGGAAAGTGCTTCTATTAAATTTTCGACATCAGCTTGGAAAGGATTTCTTATCCAATTGTATTTCTCCGTATTAATTGGGGGAAAAAAGATTAAATTTCTCTAGCAGTAAACTTAAATGTTGTTGAGTCGGATCCAGAATAAATTGCTTCTTTTTAATCATGGCCTTGTAAGTCCTTTGGAACATTTCTAGAGATCCTTTTTGTAACTCTTTCTGTCACAGTTCGAGCTTATATTTAAACGCCAGTAACACGTCAGATAATTTTCGCTTCGACCTTGCATTTTTTAATTCAGTTCATTCAGGTGCTCACAGATATCAGCCATATACATAAGTTTGGCCATCCAGTGATTATCTTCAAAAAGTTTGTGTAGTTCGGTCATATTTGTTTTAACAAAAACTTACGAACTTCGTTTTGAAGCTCAACAATCTAGCCAAAACTTTGCCCAGGATAGCCAACGTACCTCAGTGTATAACAATAGGGATTTATAATCCGCTCCCATTTCTTAAAATCCGCTTCCAGTTTAAAAATTCGCAAATTTAGGGCTTGATATAATAATGTTTATTATAGTAATACATTGATTCATCCATTGCAATAGTTCCGTAGGCAAGTTTTTTATCATCAATGCTTCTCGATGTATGCAAGAGTGTGTAATTTCTATATTAGGATTTTGCCGTTTTACGCACGAAATAAAACCTTTTTTATTGCCCATCATTGCCGCAGCACCATCCGTGCAAATACTGGTACAATTACTCCATGAAATGTCATAGGTTTTGAAAAAATCATCGGTTACTCAGAAAATTTCCTCGCCGGTACTTCGCTCTGGAAGCTCGTTAGAAAATAAATAGTGTTCTTTTATGGTGCCCTCATCAACGAAGCGTACAATGGCTATCAGTTGTGATCGGTCTTTAATGTCTGCTGACCCATCAATCTGAAGTGCAAACTTCTGACCCGCTTTCATTTTTCCAATAAGTATTCCTAAAATATCGTTCGACAAATCGTTGATACGTTTTTTAACAGTATCAGATGACAACGGTACTTTTTTCACTTAATTAACTTCTCTAGGCCCAAGCATGGATTTAACAATTTCTATGCATGCTGGTTTAACGAGAGTTTTACCAATAATATGTGGTTTTTTCTGACGTGCAATTAATCTTGCAACATGGTAACTAGCTTCTAAGGCTTTATCAGAAACTGTGACTGATGATAACAGTGATAAGCCTTTGTTTTCGCCTATGATATAATAGCCTAAGAAAAAAGGATTTATCCTTCTTAGCATAGCTGCGATGGTTTGAATTTACATGGCGAAGCAATTTACTAGGTACCATTGATTCGTTATATAGCATTTCTCCGCAAATGATGCATTCTGGTTTGGGTGGTGTTTCTTTACCACAACACGAAAATCCATATCGAATGTAATCTTCGTTAAACTTTCTTTCATATATGTTAATTTTTTTTTTCAGCACCACTTGTACTAGGTTCATTATCATTTGTCAGTGAATTCTAAAATTTTCCTCGTAAATACTTGTCCATATTTTTATGGGTATAACGTGCCAAGTTGAGGTGTTCGTTTTTCACCCAATTGCCAAGCTTGGCGTTGTTCATTGAAAATGTCCACGTCGTTGTTTCGCTGGCTGCTAAGCTTTCTGTAGATGACTAAATTTACAAAGGTGTTGTTGAATATTGTATTACCATTATGTACTGAAATTAAATATTGGCAAAAAGTATATTTGACTTAGAAAAATTTCTAACTAATGTGGTGGTTAAACATTTTTTATTATTGAGAAAATCACCGCGGCTCAGTCAAGATCACCTGGCGGTACACTAGTGTGCCGCGGCACGGCGGTTGTGGAGCACTGGTCTAGCGAATACAGAATATCATAAGCGCTGATTTTCTTCAGAGGGAGGTGATCTTAAGATATTTATGACCTCGGTATTCATTGCACGAGTCACTGAAAATTTGATAGAACGCTGTCAACTTAGGGACGGAATATTCTTGTTACTTCCACGTTCATATACCGACAGCTAAAATCCTTAAATACTGCTACTTGCAGACCGTTACAGAAGGTCGTTCACACTTTATGGAAACGATTTTGCAATTTATTTTTGTGGTTTGCATTTTGAGATAAAAATTTGGTAACTTCAGAGTAATCGACTGCTACTGTTTTGATTTGATTGGAATGTACAATAAAAGATTTATTTGAAAATGAATTCTAAAATTGAGAGATTGCTCGAAGGTTACGCAACTGCGCTTTCCGAGGAGAAATATTCATATCATCAAATTATAAAGTGATGAAAAAATTGCAGTTATGCATTTCAAAAAAAAAGTTATTTATAATATATTAAATTTGTAAGGGAAAAACATCTAACTGAAAGTAAAAATGAAAACATGACCGCGAAACCTCATCCTAAGACTATTCGAACGCAGGTAAACATCAAGAAAGTGAAGTTTTTGATCCTAAAAGAAAATCCGCCGACTCAAAAATCCACCGACTCAAAAATCCACTGCATTGAAACTAGGAATATCTTCTGGCACTGTAAGTAAAATCATTCATAAAGATTTGAAGTTAAAAAAGATGTTTAAACCTTAAGTTCATCTGCTTTTGCCGAAGCATATTGCTGAAATAAAACCAATTTGTAGAAAATTATATGGAAAACACCTAGCTGCTGAAAATGGAAATTTGTAGTAACACTGGATGAGACATGGGTGCATTTAAGTGACTGACTTAATCTTAACTGGATCAATTGCACAACTGACGGGAATGATCGTACGAAATGGCTCCGTCAGTGTACAGAAAAGTTCCCAAAGGGATTCATGGTAGTTGCAGGATTTTGTTACAACGGCAAATTAAAAATCAAAACAGTCTCAAGTAAAGCCAAAATTAATTCACTCTACTATCAGCAGAATATTTTAGAACAAATTTTTGAAGAAGAATTCCAGCCTTATATGGAAAGGAGATTGATAAAGTTGAGCAACATATGGTCAAATCCTCTAGTCACACGTTTAAATTAACTGCCTCTTATTTTGCAAAGAAAGAATCAGAAACAAGAATAAAATGTATCCCATTTAATGAAATACCTCTAAAATCACCTGACACTTCTCCAATGGACTTTTGCACTTTCTGTTTATTAAAACGAGCCTTAGGAAAACGGCATCGAAGAACTCTGAACGGACTTTGGAAAACGGTCCAAGAGGAATGGGAAAAAATTGACATGACAGTACTAAGAAAAATTTACTTTCATGGCAAATTAGAGCTATAGTCAAGAACCCTGGCTATCAGACAGAAGCAAATCACCGCAAAAAATGCGACATTTATACATTAAACTTAACTATCAAAATCGTTTCCATAAAGTGCGAACGACTTTCTGTATAATTAATTAAACTTACCAGAAAACTTGAAAATTCCTTTGAAAACTTGAATGAAACTGTTCCATTTTTTAGAACGTTTTTTGTTGCATTAATCAATCCTAATTCTCTTGAAGTTTGGAAATGCAGCTCTTGGCTCCAAGTTAAAAGAAAACTAGCCCCGATATCCCAGGGAAGTTTCTGGGGGACATGAACACGGGATTAATACTAGTAAGTAACACCTTCATTTTAGTGCACTTTACTATTTTAATATAGCTATAATTTTCCTAAGTATTCTTGGAAAAAAAACTTTTTTTAAAAAGACACTCTTTCAAAGTTAAATTTTCAGGCAATAATCAATTCTATGAATCAATCCCGTTAAAACTTTGATTATAGGAGATCGCTAATTTATTTATTTTGACGTAATTTTGAGTAGAATTGCACAAATTCATCTCCTTTTATCATCCAATCTTTCTTCGTTTAGCGTTCAAAATTTCACATCACGTGTGTCTTATACAAAGATAAAAATAGACAAACGTAGAAAATTGATTAATATGGAAGAGCTGTATTTTGAAACTGTCTATCTCAATCTCTTCCATATTTTGGATAATTCATTTCTTATATGTATATTTCTCTCCCTTATAGTTTGAATACTTATTCTGCATATTTATCTTTACCAAAATTAGAGAACTACTTTGCGTAGCAGGAATTAAAACCTTTTATCTCACACCTGATATTTCCCTGTTCAGTCTTTGGAAGACTCTTAGCCCCTCTTAAGATCTTATCTTTTCATATTTACTTTAATTTTCTACATAGCTATCAGTTATATTATGCTTAATTTCCTACTAATAGGTGAGCCTTTCTAGTGGTTATTAAGAATAAGAAAGAGTTTCTTTTTCCCTTTTCGTTTGCTTTGAAGTTCAGCCTTTTTCTTAAACAGGTCCTTATGGTATATCCATATTTACTTGGAAAAATCTATATTTAAACAATACTGTCAGTGTTATTTATTTAAAACTAATTTGGCTGATCGAGGAATCTCTTTGGAGTATACTTATCCGTGGATGGGTATTAATCACCACTTAACGCTATGCAACTGATTAGATCACATACACCTGACTGCTGCAGTACTTGGGAGAGTTTAAAGTCATTTCAGGCGCGCTTTCTCTTTGAAAGTTACCACCATGGAAGGTAACCCAATTTAGTCGGCTTATAAACCTATAAAATTCTTTTCCATTTTACAGCTGAAAGTGAAGAAGGGATGCAGTTCGACACTTGCATTCAGTTAAATTAAGCTAATTAGGTTGTGTCGGAAATTAGGTGAGTACGATCCCCACCAATCCTCTCAATCTGGTTGTTATGGGAAAAGGCAACGAATCGAAATTCAACCACTTTTAAATTGCTTCACCGAAAAAGAGTACTACATATTCGGTGATTAGGGGAAAAGGAGTGAACTATATAAAAATCACTAATTTCTAGATATTGTTCTCGGTTATTGATAAAAACTACTGCCTAAAAATTAAATTTCATTGATCTGCCTTTGCTCCTTTAGTGCTGCCATCTGTTATTGAAGCTATCAGAAGAGAAATGTGAATCTGAAGATCAAGAGAAAGTAATTACAACTCTCTAATGTATTATATTTTGAAAATTTCTCATTAAAATTTTTTTATAGGAAATACGATTTCTGTACCTTCCACGTTCGAATAGTAGTTTGAAAATGTTAAACATTATTTGCTTTACAAGCACTGGTGATTAGGTGGTAGGATAAATTATGTATACAATAAATAATGCAATAAAGGTTTCTTGCGACTAAATAGATAAATTTTACTCATGTATTAACATGTATTACTATTTTTTTCCTGGTTAAAAACCTGGTTAGATTAATAGCAAGAGAAGGCCAGTCACTTCGGGGATGAAGTTTTGTTTCGCCATTTTGACACATTTACTCCTTTGTATATTTTATGAATAGAAATGTATCTTAAGCACTTTCTTTGGATTTCCGAATCCCGACAACTATCAGCAGAAAAAATAACACACCTAAAATTTAGTATTTAGAACACAATTGTCACATCTAAGAATTCAATAGGAATTTGAAAGTAGTCGATTGTATTCTCTTTTGAGCCTAATTATGAGGTTTTTAAAAGTTACAAGAAGAATTAAAAAAAAATAAATAAACTAAATTACCTTTATTAAATTTTATACCTGACAAGAATTTGGAACATTGAACCCACTTCTTAAAATACACAAACATTTGGTAGATCTTTCCTTCTAGGCAAGTTTTACAGTTTTCTAATAATGCTTTGTTCATTAATTTGAAGATTCGCTCAGTAAAACTGCTCTTACTTTGGGGACAGTTCGAAATATTTTCGATCTTGGAACGTACGTAAATAAGATACATTAAAATATTTAATTATTTTCTTTTGCTTGCTGACTTAAATGCAGATTTCCTGTGCGACAAAACTGTTAAAGAGAAACTAGGGTTTAATAAGAGAAGTAATAGTGTTGAAAAAACTGGCATGTTCCTATAGCTTTACGAAACGCAAAAAGCTCAATGCATATAAACTTCATTTTCATATATTTCTCATATGTTTTTTATTATTATATATGAAAATTAATATTATAATAAAATATTATAATTAATACTATATATTTTTATTTTTCAATTATTTTTTCATTTATTTCTATATATTTTCTACATACTTGAAAATATGGAAAAAATTATTTTCCTTTATACATGGTTTTATCTCACAGTTGATTAGTTAGATTTTACAGTTTGAATACATATGATTAATATGCGAAAAAAATTTTACCTATGATTTCTTTCACATAGTTTTTGCGATGGAAGTTTATACTTGAGCAACCCATACACAAAGCCTTTCAACTTTATTTGTGAGCTTTTCCTCTGGTTTTAACATTCTGGAAATGAATCTAATTTAGAAGAAAAGAAAAATATATATTTATGAATGACATTGGTATATTGATATCAAATACAGTCGAATCCGGTTAATTGGACCACCGGTTATTATTCGCCAGCCGGTTATTAGGACCAAAATGATGTGGTCCGATTAATCGGAATCGACTGTACTAGAAATTAGTCTACTGTATTGCTTTCCAGGTACGTGTACGACGAGAATACCAAATCTACATATATAAAACAGTTCCGTAACTGACTGACTCACTGACTGACATACAACGCACAGACCAAACCGCTGGACCTAAAGGGCTGAAATTTTACATGGCGATTCTTCTTATAGTGTAGGGGTGCACTAAGAAAGATTTTTGAAAAATTCTTCTTAGATTTTTTAAAATAAAATTTTTAAGCTGCTTTAGTAACTTTTTTTAAGTTTGTATTTAAAATACTAATTTGAGGCTTATGAAATTTATATCAGGAGAAAGATCATAAAATTTCCCTTAAAATGAAATCTTTTTCGAATCTTTATTTCCATTTTCTGATTTTTGGTGAATTTTTAAAGATTACATTTTAGAATTTAATTTATTAAATGCTGATCGCGTGATTTCTTTTTCTGGTACTTTAAATAAATTTATCGTCACGTCCATAACAATGAAATAGACAAAAAATATTTTTTCCCTTGCTGCGGCAGACGATTGGACATTATCCAAAAAAATATTAAAATACAGTAAAAGATACATGTTCCTCAAACTGTAATATATTCTTTAGTATGTCCTATTAGATTTAATTTGAATATTTTCTTCTACATTATTTTGTCTATAAAAATATCCCTTACGATTAATTGGACCACCGGTTAATGGGACCAGTCGTTTATTCGGACCGAATCCTAAAGAACCGAAACAAATCCTATTGCATAAGCCTAATATTATTCGCCAGCCGGTTATTAGGACCAAAATGATGTGGTCCGATTAATAGGAATCGACTGTACTAGAAATTAGTCTATTGCTTTCCAGGTACGTGTACAACGAGAATACCAAATCTACATATATAAAACAGTTCCGTAACTGCCTGACACACTGACTGACATACAACGCACAGACCAAACCGCTGGGACCTAAAGGGCTGAAATTTTGCATGGCGATTCTTCTTATAGTGTAGGGGTGCACTAAGAAAGATTTTTGAAAAATTCTTCTTAGATTTTTTTAAAATTAAATTTTTAAGCTGTTTTAGTAACTTTTTTTAAGTTTGTATTTAAAATAATAATTTGAGGGTTATAAAATTTATATCACGAGAAAAATCATAAAAATTCCTTTCTTTTTCGAATCTTTACCTCCATTTTCTGATTTTTGGTGAATTTTTAAATATTAATTTTTAGAATTTAATTTATTAAATGTTGATCACTTCATTTCTTTTTCTGGTACTTTAAATAAATTCACGTCATAACATCGAAATAGATAAAAAAATATTTTCCTTTTCTTGCTAATGCGGCAGACGATTGGACATTATCTAAAAAAATATTAAAATACAGTAAAATATATGTGCCTCAAACTGCACTATATTAAATGTTCTTTAGTATGTCCTATTAGGTTTAATCTTAATATTTTCTTCTACATTATTTTGTCTATAAAATATCCTTTACGATTTTTTTTTATAAATGTATTTTTTTTTACATCAATTGTAGACATTGATCGTCGTATTT
Source organism: Dolomedes plantarius (assembly GCA_907164885.2). Lineage (NCBI taxonomy): Eukaryota > Metazoa > Arthropoda > Arachnida > Araneae > Dolomedidae > Dolomedes > Dolomedes plantarius. The sequence continues at coordinate 37,488,022 of OU015501.1, forward strand.
ATTATATATATATATATATATATATATATATATATATATATATATATATATATATATATATATATACCGGGGGGTTATAATTAAACTTCCCCTATAAACGGCATCCTACAGCGCAAACGGGTGAACGGAATGCAACGAAATTTTTGTATATGGGCTATACACGAGATGCGCTCACGGAATTTCGAAAAAAAAATTAGTTCCAAAATGTCCAGCAGAGGGCGCCTTTTCGGGAATAACATGAAATTTAACACAATAGACGACCAAAACGGAATACAGAAACAATATTAACATTTATTGACTAGTTTCTGATCACCTTGTCATCGAACCACATTAAGTTAAAGTAAGGGAGAAACAAAAACAGTTCAGTTTGCAGAAACAAGAACAGATTTGGACGAAATTGCACAAGAGGAGCAGCTGTTAATCGTGCCCAGGACGATGTAGGGAAAGCTGCTCCACCTTCATTCACCTGCAAAATTTCAAGTCGATGGACAGTGTGTTCAACAGCAGATCGTAACCGATCAGTTCTGAGGCTTCGCACATGAAGCGTTATGGAGTTCTTTAAGTCATTCAACGTCGCAACACCTCCACGATACACCAGACTTTTTAAATAGCCCCATAACCCTATACATCGTCCTGGACACGATTAACAACTGCTCCTCTTATGCAATTTCGTCCTAATCTGTTCTTGTTTCTGCAAACTAAACTGTTTTTGTTTCTCCCTGACCTTTACTTAATCTGGTTCGCTGACAAGGTGATCAGAAAGTAGTCAATAAATGTTAATATTTTTTCTGTATTCCGTTTTGGTCTTTTATTGTGTTAGATTTTATGTTTTTCCCGAAAAGGCGCTCTCTGGTGGACATTTTGGAACTAAATTTTTTTTTTCGAAATTCCGTGAGCGCATCTCGTGTATAGCCCATATACAAAATTTCGTTGCATTCCGTTCACCCGTTTGCGCTGTAGGATGCCGTTTATAGGGGAAGTTAATTTCAACCACCCGGTATATATTGGCATTAATTGCATACATTGAACGTTGTATTTAATTTGAATGTACTCCGTAGCGAAGTGTGATTTTTCAGCTAGTACTATTATAAGAATGAAGCAACTCTTCGATATGTTAGAAATAAGTGAAACAAAATTTCTGTCGTCGTTTCCCCTATTTATATCAAAGAGTTTGATGAGATCCTCGTGCTGTGAATTATCCTTAGCGATGATCACATAGTGCTTCGCAGACTGTTGAAAAACTATATTAATTAGTTGTATACTAATGGCTCTTATTTTTTACTGTGGATTTAAAGAAGCTGTGTGGTCTCTGTTATGCCCTTTCTCTCTTTGTGTAGATTACTATATGTGGTAGCTTGTGTCTTTTTCTGTATGTATCTATAAGTCTATTGTGTTATTTAAGGGAGACAGAAATTCACAGATAATGTATATTGCTTTACACTGAAAAAAACGAATTCCTTTAAGCAAGTTTTGAGCCCAAATTTAAATGAAAGATGTAAAAGATGTGTTGTTTGATGAAATGCATTGTTGTTTATTTTTTTTAAGTGACAACGTTAAATATGCACGCGTGATAAACATATTGCTCCCTATGAAGTTAAATAAACAGTGATGATATGTAGGGCTGCTGATATTTAAAGATGCTGTGCACTTACACTATTGGATTCGCTTACCTCTATGTTAACCTATGAGAAAATGTGTCCAAGGATTGCCCACTTGGATTGAAGGATTAAAAAAAAATTACTCCGTATAGAGAAAGAAATTTACACCTTGGGGCATTTTTTGTTTTTTAAAAAATGCTAATATTTAAAATTAAATTATTCGGGGAAAAAAATCTGGTATAGTGTGTTTTAAAACGCTCCCAAATTCCTTTCATGGACAAATTTATAAAATGAATCCTGTTGCAAGGTGCAGAAAAGTTCAGGCTTTCGAGCATACCATTTTTATTGGATTATCAGCATTTATGTAGCTGTAAATAGTAGACAAATTTTCTCCATAGGTTAACACTGAGGTGAGAGAATCCAATAGGGTTAGTACACAACAGCTTTAAGAGATAAAAACCTTCTACTTTTCGTATTCCAGAAAAAGCTTCTGTTAGCGAAGGTAATTCAGGCACGACGCTAGAGGTTTTGTAGGCCATGTGCAGCGGTGGCGCTGGCTTCGAAACCTAGAAAAGATTCTGCATCCTTCATAAGTTTGTGGAGAAGAACTAATTTGTCAGTCTGTTCCTAGATTTCTCCGCAGTTCCTTATTTTCTTCTAACTTTATAATAACTAGCGAGGATTTAATCGAGGATTTAATCTAGTCGAAGATTTTTGTGGATTACGTATATCGTCATACCATAATATATTCAATCAGAAGAGTTTAAAGGTTTCAACTTATAAGGATAAATATTAAACATTGAGTTTGCAGAAATGAGAAAGAAAAATTACTGTGTTAATATCAAAGCTGCCCTTGGATTACGTCGTTGTGAAGTAATTGTACTCGAACGAACCCTTAAACCATCATGTGATTTTAAAACGAAAATTTCAGATTCTATCTACGGTAAGCAGTGCAATATACTGCTGTTTTGGGATTTACTTGAGTTAGGTGAAAATTCTGTGAATGCGTAATTTTTCATAGTAATATTTCCTTCACTGGGAGTGAATTTAAATAACTGTACTGGAACGAACCCTGAAACCATCATGTGATTATAAAGCGAAAATTTCAGAATTTATCTGCAGTAAGCAGTACAATATACTGCTGTTTGGGGATTTACTTGTGTTAGGTGAAAATTCTGTTAATACGTAAGTTTTTATAAAAATGTTTGCATCACAGGAAGTGAACTTAATTTACTTTCTTTTCCTATCTATAAACCAAGTTAGGGTTAGAAATGTCAGTTTTAACTAGCCGTCTCATCTTTTCTAAAATGGATACACAGCAAAATAATATGATAAAAGATATATGGGAAAAATATATAAATGGAAGCACCAGGGAAGAAAAGTAAATTACAAATGTAAACGCAATCCACGCATAAAGAAAATTTATATTCGGATACACAGTTTAAGAAACATCTTCCATAGATACAAAAGAAAGTAAATATTACCAATGGATATCCGTAGGAATAGTAAAACTTTAAAAGTTTTCTTCGTAAAAGAATTTTATGTTTGTATACTCGAGTAAAGAAATATTACATATGAATATGGAGTATGAAAATTCAACAGTGGATATACTGTAAAACTTTTAAGAAATACTCCAAAAAGTAAGTAAAGACTGAACTATTATATTGACTCTCTTTTAAGTCAATTAGCATCGTATGCTTTCGGGTTTTGGAGGGAATGTATTGGTATCGAATTTATATACATGGATCTGATGCATTTCAAAGACATTTTTACTTGACATACTAAGAAGGGAGGCTGTTTAAATGTAACATAACAACAAATAACCAAAGAAATAAGCAAAAAAATACATATAGGATTTTTTGCGCGATTACTTTTTTTATTCTACAGCAGTAAGCTTAACTAGCATGTCATCTAAGCAAAACACGTATGAGTAAAATGAGCCAAAAGATGACATCGAACAAATTTACTTTATCTAAAAATATTATTAGAAATATAAATAAATATATCAATAGCGTAAATATTTATCGCTTCCGAAAAGATCATTTATTTAAAAATTTCGCTGTATGAAATAAATTTAAGCCTCTGTGAATAAACTTGAATTTCAGGGCAAAAATTCAATTCATTTTGCCCATCAAGTTCTAAGCTGTACATAACCGAAGATAACTCCATATGAATGTGTATATCGTTAACTCATGACCACTTCATACTAAAACTAATAAAAGAAAACTGAATGTATTTTCACACATGTACTCTTCTACATATGAATTTTCATACATATTGTCGACTATTCTTATAAATGAATAGATTTTCAATAGTATATATCCCACTTTCTTAAAAAATTGGTATTCATTCATGGAGTAATTCGGGTGAATGCGAAATACAAATGCATGCCATTTATGCATTTACGTTTGTGAAAAATTATTTTCTCCAGGGTATCCATTCATGAAGATTTTAAAATCCACAGAGTTCTTTCAATTTTATTTCTTTCAAAATAACAATTAAATGGTGATACCAACTGCGAATGGGATGCTAGAGAGTTTATTTATTTTCCAGTATCTGAAATAAAGTGAAGCTTTAAACAGCTACTAAAACATAACATATGAACTTAATGCAACACTTTCGCATTATTCTCGATTTTACCTGCATCAAAAAAAGCGTGTTACAGAGTAGTATTGAAACAAATATTAATACCAAATTATTCTAGTACTCACAGTTGTCCCTTTTGGACTTTTTTTAAAAGAAGATCTGCAGGCATTAGGAAAAAACTGTTAGCATAAAACTTGCTATTGATCTGTAATATGAAATTATTTTATTGTTTTTTTTTGCAAAGAGCTTAGTCTCGGGAAAAAGCTTCATTTTTTATTCTTTAGTTTTGTCTTAAAAATTAGCTGAAGTATAAGAATAATATAATTTTGAACCTCCGCTGTCAATTACTTTGATTTAAAAAGTATATTTTTTATTTCATGTGACCTACGGATAGTTTTTATCGTCTTAAGAAATATATTGACAAGGCATGCAAAAATATTTTTTAAATAATACTTAAGAAATTAGTTGAGTGTATTCGTAAAGGCATAAGTTGAAAGTTATTTACATCTAGATCTGTTTCATACTAAATTTTAATGCAGTAGAAGGTACTGTACTACTAATTAATTAAGTATCGATATTTCCCCAAAATCTGTCCCGTCGCTAGTAGTTTCCATGTATTTACGAAATGTATTTGATTCACAGTGAAAAGTGGAGCTCTATAACTGTTAACTATAAAAAATTCTACTTGTTTTTTCCCTTCATGTCAATCTATATATAAAAACAGTTCGTAACTGACGTGACTGACTGTCTGACTCACTCACTGACATACAACGCCCAGACCAAACCGCTGACCTAAAGGGAGGAAATTTTGCATGGCGATTCTTCTTATAGTGTAGGGGTGCACTAAGAAAGGTTTTTGAAAAATTCTTCTTAGATTTTTTAAATTAAATTTTTAAGCTGTTTTAGTAACTTTTTTAAGTTTGCATTTAAAATACTAATTTGAGGCTATGAAATGTTTTATCAGAGAAAGATCATAAAAATTCCTTTAAATGAATCCTTTTCAAATCTGTATTTCCCTTTTCTGATTTTGGTGAATTTTAAAGATTTACTTTTAGAATTTATTTATTAAATGCTGATCACGTGATTTCTTTTTCTGGTACTTTAAGATAAATTTATCGTCCACGTCAATAACAATGAAATAGACAAGAAATATTTTTCCCTTGCTGCGGCAGACGATTGGACATTATCCAAAAAAATAGTAAAATACAGTAAAAGATACATGTTCCTCAAACTGTACTAATATTTTAGTATGTCCTATTAGAATTCAATTTGAATATTTCCTTCTACATTATTTGTCTATAAAAATATCTCTTACAATTTTTTTATAAATAGATATATATTTTTTTTGTACATCATTGTATTTAGTGATCGTCGTATTTATTATACATAGTATATAAATAGTTATTCTTTTGGCATTAATTGAATACATTGACCGTTGTATTTAATTTGAATGTACTCCGTAGCGAAGTGCCCGGGGGTTCCACTAGTTAAGAGATAAATAGAGTGGCCTGCCCTCGTTGTAAAACCTCTTTCATCGAGCGTCATAATTTCACCATACGCGAGAAGTGGCATTGAGATGGTAAAGCTAAATCCATGGAATGAATTTAGTTAAAATGGCATTTGAGGTCAGTGTTAAATGACACCCCCTCTACCACATGTTAATTAGGGGGGAAAATCCCAAAAATGACGGTAAGCGAATTACTCGTATCTGTAGCACTCTTTTTGTGTCAGAAATTTCTAGAAAACGGATGTGAACTTTTAGTTCGAGATAATATAAAAATGATCAATGAAGATGGAGAGTTCTATCCTAACTGAGACCTCCAGAAATTAAGTATTATATATATAGCAACCCTAAATATATATCACTCTACTTGTTTGATTCAGAACCATGCCGAAGGGTAAGAATTTTGGAGGCAGGAATTTCTTCATAGATGGGAGCGATGAACTTCGGACCCGATAAAGGCGAGAATTATTATGACATGGGCTATTGCCCATTTCCTTGAACGGGGGCCCGAGTTAGGGCGAGAATGAAAATAAAAGATGGAGAAATGTCACGTAATAAATCTGAACGTACATACTTGCAGAAAAGAGTGAAAAATAAGCACTTTCGTGAACTTAAGAGTTCCTGCAACTACCTGAGGGGAACTATTGATCTAGAATGTCGAAATCAGAAAACTCTCAAACTCTTTTTATATATAAGGGTTCTTTCAAATGTTTAAAAATGGGAGTGACTCAATTACAAACTATATTTATGTATCTATCGGAGCAAAGAGAGGAATTACGGTTCAATAATTTGTTTGAAAAGAGCGAAAATGATTGTAGACTTTCATGTATTTTTTTATTGTATTTTTTCCTATTTTCTTTGAATCAAATAATTCCTTTGCTAACGTAGGAATTCTAGTTTTGAGGATAGCGAAACTCCCAGATATAGCTGCATGTTAAAAATTAATTTTGTTTGAACGAAATCTTTGTTAAGATATTAAAGTTGTATTTCCTGCGTGCGAGCACACGACCAAAAAAACAGATACATGCAAATTAATCATACAGATAATCATATAAACCTCTCTCTCTCTCTCTACACACACACACGCACACACACACACACACACACACACACATATATATATATATCTATATATATACATCATACCAGAGATCCCAGCAGGAAAAAATGTAATAAAACCCAAATGGCATAAAAAAAACCCCAATAAGTATAAACCCAGTAATAAAAACCTAGCTGTTCTTAAAAATACATTTTTATTATTAAGAATGAGAAAAAATACAAATAAGATAACACACACCCATTAGGTAGGTTTCTTAAAGTTAAATTAAAAATTTTATTTAATTGTCGTCAGATTTGAATCTATTTCCTCATACACCTCCAATTAAGTTGCTGAAGATATTGTCAGTTTTTTTAAATGCGTGCTTCGTATCGTGTAGAGTGTAGAACATTTTCCTCCTATTACGTCTTTTACTAATTCTATTTTAGGGATGCAGAATGACAATTTTGATGATATCTATCTCTTTATTCTGCCTTCATACGATCGTTTACAGTTTCAGTTTTAAGAAAATGTGTGTGTTTTGTTGTGACTCTATGACTTATGAAAAAACTCTCTCTACGCACTCAAAAGAGTGATGTAAATAGTCAAGTGGATCATAAAGTATAAAAAGATTCAAATTTGGGATTATTGAATCCATCTTTCATATTACATAATAAATATTAAAATTCTGGAATGGTTTCATAAGAGAAAGATATATCACGATTCAATCGAAATGATATCCACTTGTATCATCTTACATTCATTAATTTACATAAGGATATTATTGCATTTACATAACATTATGCTCAAATGATAAAAAAAATATTAATTTTTTGCTATATTTTTAACTTACAAGGGAAAAAACCATATTTTGAGATATTAAAAAAACAAACAAACTACAAACCCATATGGTCACTGAAAACCAAGACTGGGAGCCTTGTATACACACACACATATATATTAGACAGGGTGGTTATAATTAAAGTTCCACTTTGAAAATGGTCATAAAAGGAAACTACTGGACCAAATGTGATCAAACTTGGTAATAGTTTAAAGGAGGTCATGAAATTTCTTTTCCACCAAAAAAAAAAAAAAAAAAAAAAGTTCAAAAACTCACCACCAGGGTGAAATGGCGCTGTATGCAATATGTTAAACGAAATAAGGTCGAAATCTAACTTAACCTTTTGTTACACGAGTTTAACATTTTGTATACTCTTAAGAACCATTGACCTAAACAAAATTACCATTTAAAGTGTGCGCATTCCGGAAATCGTTTTCTTATAGATCGCTAATTGTGGAATTTTGAAGCCTGATTCGGCCCTAAACATGGCGATATCGTTTAAAAAACATTTTTAAATCGTTTCTAAAACGAAACTATTTGTAGGGATATGCAAAACCGCAATGGCTTGTAATTGATATGCTAGAGCTACTGTTGAGAATGCAGTAATGCGACTTAACTTGCTTTCGGAAATGGTGGACGGCCACTTTGAACAAGCTTTGTAACATGTTTCAGAAACGATTAAACACATTTTAAACCCGATGGTCTTCATGTCTTATTTCGTTTACAATATTGCATACAGGAGCCTTTCCCCCCTGGTGGTGAGTTTTAACTGTTAGTGTTTTGGCGGAAAAGAAATTCCCATGACCTCCTTTAAACTATTACCAAGTTTGATAACATTTGGTCCAGTAGTTTTCATTTTATAACCATTTCAAAGTGGAACTTAATTATAACACCCTGTATATATATATATATATATATATATATATATATATATATATATATATATATATATAGAGATATATATATATAGATATATATATGACACGATAGTGTTTTCCAACCCGTGTTTAAATATTATTCATAGCAGTCAATTCGTACTTAAATAATTGGGCGAGTGTGAGGCAATGACTCAATCAACATCCAGATCTCTTAATCCTGTCTTGATTGATTTTCTTCTATGACCACGCTCCAGGTTAATTACCGCGCTTCGCCATTTTATAATCTATCCGGCACGAATGCGAGCTTTCGCTCTCAACGAAATTCGCTTCCAATCTGCCGCCAAAACTTGGTTCCCTTTGAGTTCCCTGCTACACGCGCATGTGTAGACTTCAACTTTGTTCATCTGGACCTTTAAAATTGCTGAACTTGTAATTTTGACTGTCTCGGCCCAAAACCTTTACACTTCTAAAAATAAATCCTCTCGCCTAGAATTATTCGCTTTGCGCTCAAGTCGCTTCTAAAAGATGATTTCCCCACAGCAAAATACGCGCGCTTTGTAAATGAAATGTTAGATTCTTATTATTTTAAGCCCCCTTTTCCCGTACTTCTCAACTATATCTTGACAGTTGAGTTATGTTTTGACATATATATATATATATATATATATATATATATATAATATATATATATATATATATATATATATATATAGATATATATCATGTATCTATATGCAGTATGCCACAAAAGTCCCTTCCCACGCTCTTACTTCGGAACGGCTGCTGCGATATTCATAAAAGTGGTGTCTAGGTATAGTAAAGTAGCCATGCGCTACTGAATAAAAAACCACCTACCGCGCCACCTGGTGGAAAACTGCGGAGTTAGCAAATCCTATCTCGAAAACGGAATGAGATAGATGAAAAAAGTTATTTACAAAGTTGTAGAACATTATCGATTTAGTAAGAAAAGACACCTTGTGGAACATGAATGCGAAAGATAGAATTGTTAAAAGCGCATTTGTTTTTTTTCGTGATTTCCTACACTGTGACGTCCGAACTTGAACGGAAGGAGAATGATTATCTTTCGGGCAAAACACGACACCGCAATGACGGTGAGAAATTTGGACATCTCAATAAGGATATTGTTAAAAACTAGTTGTTTTTTTCTTTCTCAGATCGTTTTGTCACGTCACAATGTAGGAAATCACGAAAAAACAAATGCGCGTTTTAAACCGTTCTATTTTTCGCATTAATGTCCCCAAGGTATCTATTTGTACTAAGTCGATGATTTTCTACAGCTTTGTAAATCACTTATTTCCCTATCTCGGTTCTGTTTTCGAGATAGGATTGCTAACTCCGCAGTTTTCCACCAGGTGGCGCAGTAGATGGTTTTATTCAGTAGCGCATGGCTACTTTACTATACCTAGACACCACTTTTATGAATATAGCAGCAGCCGTTCCGAAGTTAAGAGGGTGGGAAGGGACTTTAGTGGGCATACTGTATATAAAACAGTTCCATAACTGACTGACTGATTGACTGACTGACATATAACGCAAAGACCAAACCGCTGGACCTAAAGAGCTGAAATTTTGCATGGCGACTCTTCTTATAGTGTAGGGGTGCACTAAGAAAGATTTTTGAAAAATTCTTCTTAGATTTTTTAAATTAAATTTTTAAGTTTGCATTTAAAATAATAATTTTAGGGTTATAAATTTATATCACGAGAAAGATCATAAAAATTCCTTTAAAATGAAATTTTTTTCGAATCTTTACCTCCATTTTCTGATTTTTGGTGAATTTTTAAAGATTAATTTTTAGAATTTAATTTATTAAATGCTGATCCCGTGATTTCCTTTTCTGGTACTTTAAATTAATTTATCGTCACGTGCATGACAACGAAATAGACAAAAAAAATTTATTTTCGTGCTAATGGGGCAGACGATTGAACATTATTCATAAAAATATTAAAATACAGTAAAAGATATGTTCCTCAAACTATACTATATTAACTGTACTATATTTTTTAGTATGTTTTATTAGATTTAATGTGAATATTTTCTTCTACATTATTTTGTCTATAAAATATCCCTTAGGATTTTTTTTATAAATATATATTTTTGTTTTTTTATACATCAGTTGCATACATTGATTATTGTACTATTATATATATATATATATATATATATATATATATATATATATATTTTTTTTTGCCATTAATTGCATAAATTGACCGTTGTATTTAATTTGACTGTACTCCGAAGCGAAGTGCGGGTTTTCAGGTAGTATATACATAAACTGATGGAATAAATTAAGAGAATTTGTATATTTTATCGAATTTCATGAAAGGAACTGAACTGAATATAAAACCACTGCTCCTAGACAAAAATAAAAATCTTGTACTTCAAATACATAAACGTACACGTGTGTGTAGATGGAGCCGGTAGAGAAACAGGCTTTATAAACTCGCGTAAGTTAAGACGCATTTCGTTCGCTAGCACACCTCGGCGAATTTCTTGGTGTTATTTTCCAGAAATCGGTTAGTTTCAAATTGTAACAGTAAAAATGAGTAACCATCAACGTTTAGGTGATGGAATGAGGTGGCGAATTGTGGCGAGGCTAGAAGCAGGCCAATCTCAAGTCCAAATTTGTAGAGAGTTCAATTTAACGTCCAGCGTCATGTGTAACTTATGGAAATATTTCCAGGATACCGGATCCATCGAGAGAAAGCCTGGGCAAGGTCGTCCAAGAGCCACGACGGCCAGAGAAGATCGCCATTTGTCGATTATAGTGAGGGCGTAACAGGATTGCCTACAGCTTCTCAGCTCTCTCGTGATTTGTATGCAGCCACAGAACCCGTGTATTAAGGGGGACTGTTTTCCAAAAGATTTCATGAGAGAAGGTTGTTTGCAAGAAGACCTGCTATTTGCGTCCCGCTCACTTTTACGAACAGGAGAATCCGTTTATCATGGTGCATAGAGCATAGAGATTGGAGTATGGATGAATAGGCGACCGTTCTCTTCACTGATGAGTCCCGGTTCAGCCTTAACACCGATTCTCGCCGTACGTTCATATGGAGAGAACCAGGGACCCGCTACCTACCCTCCAATGTCCGCGAAATCGACCATTATGGCTGAGGAGGTTTAATGGTCTGGGCAGGCATCATGTTGGATGGCCGCACACCTCTCCATGTCTTTGGAAGAGGCACTGTGACTGCTGTGAGGTATATGGATGAGGTCTTGGAGCCCTCTGTTCGCCTTTTCAGGGGTGCAGTTGGCCCTGAGTTCATTTTAATGGACGATAACACGAGGCCACATAGAGCTCTTCTGGTCGACGAATTTCTAGAGAGTGAGGATATTCGCCGGATGGATTGGCCAGCCAGATCTCCAGACCTTAACCCTATAAAGCATCTCTGGGACGCTCTGGGGAGGGCAATTGCAACTCGCAACCCCCCTCCGAGAACCATCCAGAGAATGAAAACAGCGTTGCTGAACGAGTGGGACCAATTGCCACAGGAACTGATAAACTGCCTTATTTCAAGTATGAAATCACGCTGCGAGACCTGTATATCTGTAAGAGGGGACCATACCCCCTATTAACCCATCTATTAACCCATTTTTTTGTTTATTCTGCAACCGTTGTTTCATACCTTCCGACTCCAACGAGTGTTACTCACGATCATGTGTGTGTATTAGAATTATTGAATGGTTATTTGTTTTGTATTGTATCAATGTATGTACATATCAAGTTTCATTAAAATCGGTACAGTAGTTCTAGAGATAATCGACCAAGTCTGCAAATTCTCTTGATTTCTTACACCAGTGTATATAGTATGGCAACAATTTCTGTATTGGATTCACACAAGAAGACTTATTAAATACTGGAGTCTAGGTCAATAAAATGAAATAAATAGCCTGCACATCTAAAAATCTATATTAAGTAGTCTATTCTGAGAAATACGGATGAATCATAGAGAGAGATTTTGAAAGATATTTGTATCCTATGAACCTGGCCCTAAACCGAATTTTTTTCGCATATTTTGAAAATACGGCTGAAAATGCGAGAAGACTGATCGGTTTTTTTCGTAAAATATTCAGAAGAAAAGTGTTCAGGAAGAAAGTGTTATTTTCCCATCCACTTATAACAGGAAAGGAGAGTCTTACCGCATTCTTTCAAGATTCTTCCCTTCCAGTTTTCGATGGAAATCCGGATCAGCTACATTGGAGAAAGTCGAAAATAGATCACAGTTTACTGGGCATGAGTCTTCTCACGTTCCTCTGACCCCACTGGCGCCAGAAGACTAGTCCCTATTCCTCAGTACGTTGATTATGGCATGTTGGTACGCACCACTATTGGATTGGGGGGGGGGGATTTTGTGCTTAGGGGACGCCACACCACCCTACTAAACAAAATTTTTTTCGTGAGAGGCAATTTACATGTTGGTTTTTATCTCGGAATTTCAAAAGGAGATAATTTTTTTTTTCAAAGTAAATTCTTTATGTACTGTCAGAGTTTACTTTTCAATTAGAGATATTAAAATTTTGTTTTCTACTTTTAAAACATATTTGCATCTTTCAAACCCTGCATGCTAGTTTTCCTCCATTGCAAGATACCCGATCTCCTTGTTTCCTTTCTTCTCCAATCAACGGCCTTGATTTCAATTCTACTGTAGGGGACATACAGATTATGCTTGGGTTCCTTTTCAACTGAGATGTTTAAACTGCTTCAAACTGTAGAGCAGGGGTTTCCAAACTTATTTGGGCCACCCCCCTTTCAGAGAAAAAATTAGTCAGTGACCCCCCCCCCCCCTGAAAATTTACCTTTTAAAGTGAACAACCAGAGATGCACTGTTATATTTACGTCCTTTTATGTAACCATATTTCTACCTGTGTCCTAGAACCTCATAAAGAAAGATGTTGTAAATCAGACACGTTGAAGCTTGAAATTATAAAATTATTTATTGATATTCGCATTACACACAGAAAATTAAGATAAAGAAGGATAATATTTAAGTAAAAAATAACGAATAACATAAAAAATAATCCTAATGAGAAGGATGAACTTGGTATACAGCTATCAATTTATTAATGTTCGGCTCTATTTTTGTCCGTAGCATTCTGAAATCACCGCCATCAGCTATGTAAAGTCGGTTTCTGTTACTAGTCCATAGATTTGTGGTCGCACGGAACCCACGTTCCATTAAATATGATGAAGGAAATGTCGAAGTCCCGCTATCGAATTCCGACACGTGTTGGTAGCCATTTCTCCTTCTTATACGAGGCATAACACGATCTTCTCACAAACAACCAACATTCAAATGCGATTTTCGAACGAGAAACCCGCTGCATAACTTTCCTTTTATACAGAGTTTGAGATGCCTTTTCTCTCTCCTGCGTTGCTCTATTGCGCTTAAAGGCTAATCATTTGCGTATCCCAATATCTTCTTCCTTTCATGAGAATGTTTGTATCATCCGTCCTTCATGGTGCAATTTAATGGCCAACAGTGTATATTCACTGGAGCTTATGAGGGAAACTTTATTTCTTTTTGAGTATTACCTCTTGTGAATATGTAAACACTCATAGATACTTAATTAATATAGATTATACAGAAATATATAATTATTCGCCTTTTATAATAATTATATATACTGTGTATTCAGGCTTTTTTTATTTCATATATAGCTTGTTTTCTATGCAGTAAAATTTATTCCTACTATTTCATTACTAAATATTTCTCTATTAACTGGAAATTCGGGAATATTAAATCTGTTTGAAAGAGAAAGGAAATACTTACCTCTGCCGAATACCCATGAATCTTGATTGATTTCAAACTAGTTTAAGTTTCTATAATAAGGAAAAATTAGAAAAAGAGAGGTATTTCTGGTCGCAACATATGAGCTTTAAAATTTCAATCATCAGGTCTCGTCTTTTTCCCCCTTATCTGTAAGCTTGGATATCAGTCATCAGTTAATCTAGATAAACGCCGTTTATGAGCAGATTTTGCAGCTACCATTAAGAGTTTGGTTAGTAAATATTATGTAATTGTTAATACAAACTTTTATTGAAATTTTATTGTTAAGAAACAGAGAAAAAAGTGATACAGGAAAATCCAAGTGTTAATCGCTCCATAGTCCTTTCTAAGACCTGTAGAAATTTAACATTCGGGAAATCTGCAGTCATATGTTTTTTAATTACATACTTCAGAAAAATATACCTACATGTTTGCCATAAGCCTACATGTTGCTATAAGCGTATACTTTCCATCTAATGCGATCTATATTAATAAGTATTTAACCATCATTTATAAATTAAAGAAAACTCATTACATTAAACCTCAATAATAAACCTATGATAAATAAAAATTATCTAAAAGGCAGAAGCAACAAAGTGTTAATGTTAATTTTCAATTTCACTTGTATGATATGTAGTGTGAAAATGCTAGAACTTCTGTAATCAGACTCGGGAAATTTGAAATTATGACAATATTTCCTTACGTGAAGGGAGTATTTGGCACTTATATAGATTTGAAGGTTAATCAGATTAGAAAATTTGGGTTCTTTGAATTTTAAACTATGGAAATCTAGATATATTTTCTCTATATACTGAGAGATTTTACATGTATAAAAACACTGAGCAGTTTTGAAAAATTCTCAATCAGGTGTCTTTATTTAATAAGAATTTGAATTCAAAACTCTCATAAAATTCCTATTCTTGTACTAATCAAGTTCTTAACTTATAAAGGTACCAACATACAGGAAGTTATAAACCTAAAAGTTCTGGAAGCGTTTACTGTAAATGACAAGAATACAAAAGAAAACTATAGGTTTAGCATGACAGACAATCAGGTATAACTTAAACAAGGCAAAATATTGTTTCAAGTATGTTATTGTTAGTATTTATAGCATGGCCATCGGCGACTCCTATAAATAAATGCAAGAGGGAGGAAATATCTTTTCATTTCCAGATTGAGAAAAAGCTAGCAAGCCAAGAGGGTAAAAGGGGAGCAACTGGTATGTTTTCTCACCTAGGAAAAAATTATTCGAGATTCTACTTTTCCCAATTTCTTATTAAGAAAAATACATTGGAGAAGTTTACAGAGTCCCTCACTGTTTAATTTATCAGCCTTCTCTAAATTCTAGAGGTCGTATCTATGTTTCGGAATGAAACAATCGTCAGACACAGAGGCTCCACATTGGGGGTCACATGAGATAAAGTTCCGATATGAAGCGGAGCCATAAGGCCCCAGGTAGTTCCTTCAGGCACAAGGGGCGGCAAGAAAGACCCACCCATGATGAATGCTGTCTAGATTCTCAAGAATGTTCTGAAACAAGGTTTCCACATTTTAGAAAGCAATTATCCTTAGAGGGAGAGCGTCTGAGGTCACAAGATAAAGTTCGACCAGGTGTACCTTCGCCTCAGGAGCACGAGGATCTAGATTTAGAGTTATCTGTAAAATAAAATTGCCCTTTTATTGACGATTATGAAGCTAATTTTTAAATGCTGCAAGTATGTTATTGAATTTTTATTTGGGATGTAGGAAATAAAATATTTTAAGAAATATTTAAAAATCGTTAAATACTATAATTATATAACGTAAAACTACGAGATATATACTATTTATGTGAGGTAAATATGTTATTTAATCTTTTTATTTTGGTGTAGCTGTTAAAGCTCATCTGTTTTCTGAGACTACTCATATTAGATCGTACATTGGATTATTTTAAGAAATATATTTATACTGATAATTACACTTACATTATATGAGAATTTAAACAGTGATGTTCGCAGATGAACAGTACATTTGTGCAAAATTCATGTAAAAATGTCAAAATATAAAATGTTAGATAACATCCTTAAAATTATCAAACACTGGTCTTCCCTAAATGGGCTTTCTTTCATTAAAATATGTATCACTGGCATTTAATGTTTTATCTTTATCATATTACACTGAATGTTTTACCTAACTATATGGTTTCAACAAAGGTCAGAGTATCGTGGGAAAAGAAAGCCCTTTCTAGTCGGCATAAAAAAAAATGTCACATCATGTATCAAACTACATAATTGGAATTTTTCCTTCTCTCACGGCTCCCTAGGGTGATTGGGTGGTGCCGTTGTAAGAATCATTCAGAATAAAATTTGACGTCAATGAATTTACGCGTATGAGTTTTGCAACCCCTAGAGTCAACCAGATAGTGAAACAAGAAATTTCTTCCCCGAAGCTCTTAAAAATTCCCCAAAATTCCCTTCAAGTCCAGTTTCATCCCGAGGATGGGAGATGGAGAAAGAAATCTTGCTCAGAACTTCTGCTACTCGTTGGGTAGGGGGGCTGGGGAGGCTTTAATAACAGGTAACGCTGTTTTCCCTTTGTTTTTGAATTGTGAATTGAATAAATTTAGAAGCTAAGCAAAAGGGATGTTTACGTTTCTTTTTGGTCGTTTTAATTATGTCAGGTAATAATTAGTTGAAGAATGAATGTACTTTGTAAATTCTTCGGACTATTGTTCATTCTTTTAGATGCTATTAAGTCAATATCTAAGCATCTTCCTTCAGAACTTTTTACAGTCAGATATTCATAAGGAAATTTAATACATGCTTTCAATGAAAAGAAACAAAATTATATTTATGTACACAGATCCTCTTTCTGTCTAAGATTAATTTTCATTTTTCTTTTTCTCTCTAGATATGCACTTCTAAAAAAAGAAAAATAGAGAAAAAAGAAAAAAAGTTGAAAATCGTAGAAAAATGACTCACTCCATAAACACACAAAAATAAACACATACATATTTACTTACATGCTTAGGAAAGAAATAACTGATGAAGATAACATTCCAGACGGTAACAGTTTTAGTCTTTTTATAGGATGAATAGGATCACATATAAAGGTCAGTATAATTAGTTCCTACTGGATAGCATAATGGATCAACTCATTCACTACTTTTCAGGAAAGAGAAATAACATAAGGTACTTCTTCAATCATCAGGTATAAAGTTTTGCTACTGCGTAGGATAAAAAATTTATTCAAAAAATTAATTCATAAAAAGCATTAAGTTAAATTTTTTTTTCATGAATTTGGACTTTTCTGTGAAGTGAGCGGAACTAACTCCTCGCTGTTTCCTACGGGAAGCAAAGCCGGCATGGGCAGGGTCCTGGGACCTGTTCCCCTAAGACCCTGCCGGCATGGGCAGGGTCTTAGGGGAAGTTTCTAAGGCGCTCAACCATGGTTTTAAGAAACTGAAATGATTTCAAACCACAGATGACATAATGAAAGGTTTACGACTAGATTTAATACCTTTTATCTCCATAAAATTGAAATAATTTCTATACTTTTGCTTATTTTAAGAAAAAAAAACTTAACACATGCATATATGACAAAGAAATGAATTTCATAGTAGGCCATAGGGTAAGTTTTGAGGCACTCAGCTATGACTTAAGTATCTAATATTCTATTAATGTATATTTCTTGAACCGATTTCACCTTTAGTTCAACTGTAGAGAAGGAGGTTCATAGGTCACCTTTTAATTTGAAAAGGAGTACCTACTTTGACTACACATCCTTGAGATGTATGCACCGTCTAGTTTCATTAGAAAATCAGCTATCTGTATGGGGCTAAGAGTCAGAAATTTAAGTTACGAGGTGTAACGACCCATGAAATATAAGAGACCGAATGCTTCCTTGAGACTCTGGTGGACAAGGGTCTCAAGGAAGTCTGGGGATCGGGATACCGATCACTGGCCACTACCCTCTCAACTCAACTACCAATATCTGAAACTGTGAACAACGCAAACAATCTAAATTTGACTCATTGCCCTATTCAGAAATAGTTCACCTGTTCCTTTCGAAATAACTTGGGCAAATAGGATAACAGAAGCTAACAAATTCATGGACATTATAAGAATTAATACCTTTATACGAGTTTAACTGCTCTAAAAAATTTAAGCCTATGATTTTCTAGAATGAGTGTAGCATTTCTAATCAATGATATAATTGGTAGATATAAAAAATCTTCAGATTAATGTATAATACTCAATGAAATATTTGGAGTATAATACGTTTTCATTATATTTAACACAGACTATGATATTCCCTTTCTTCATTCATTTGGTTTATAAATTTTTACGAATACAAACTACTGTGGCAAATGTGAAATATTTCAGTCTCTGGAAACTACCTTAACAGTAACATTTATTTTACTAACCCCTTTTCCCTTTCTTTCCGAATACGTCGTATTTATGTACTGTTTTTACATACTTTTTCTATGATATTTTGAACAGAGCAACTGTATGAAATTCAAAGAAATTACTTATTTTTTTAGCTTGAAGGCAATCAGGTCTAAACTAGTGCAGAATGCAGTTAGAGTCTGTGTCGAGCGAAATTACCAGGAAAACAATAAGGGTATTTCAGTTGTCCTAATTTATATATGCAAAATATTAGGTCTGAAATAATAGTTAACAATAAGAAAAATATATTAAAAAGAAAAATAAGATAAAAAGTTAATCAACTTTATTATTTAGCATACGTTCAAATACTAGATTAAACGTTTTCTTATATAATTTTTTATTTTATATTTTTCATATAAATTTATAAAATACCTGTAAAATAACGATTTCTAACACCACTTTTTCCTGATCATGAAAAATGTAGTTACAGTATTCTCAAAAAGGTGCATTTAAATAAAAAAAAATGCGTCTGATGCGTTTGAAAACCCATATTAGGGCTATTTAAAATTTCTCTGATGGATAATTCAAATATGTAATTAATATTTATTTACATTTACATCATTTAGTACATTATACTCCGATGAATATAGGTTAACTTTATGTCATAAATACAATGTTTTCCCCCTGACAGAGAAATTAATATAATTTAAATCAAAATATTTGCTCTTTTTCTTTCTTATGAAATAATTTGATATTTAGATACTAAAAATAATTACAACAAATAACAACAGTTGTTATTCGTCAAGTATTTGAAAGGCAGAGAGTTTGAATTCAATATATATTTAAGACAATCTTCAGCCCATGAGTAATTTAGTTAGGGATTTTTTTCAGAAATGGTGCGTTTTTACATTATACACTCACACAAATTAAAATCTGAAAACCTGGCAACATATAGTAATGAGTTCAAAACTCCTATGAGCTATCATAACTTCTAAGGTTTAGCAGCAAGCATCTCGCTTCTATTCCTTCTTTTACAATATTTAGAATTGTGATGATTGTTATTATCTCAAACAACTTTTAACAAATATATCAACTTAGCGAAGGAGAACATTATTGAAATAGACTTAAAAATTAAACCTCGTGTTAACATAAGGGTGTTTATATCTATACTAATAAAAGGAAGTGTTTGTGTGTTTGTGTGCTGCTTCCAGACAAATCTACGAAACTTACAATTATGAAATTTGGCACACGGGTAGTGAAGAGTCTGAACATGTGCACCTCGAAGCCCGAATTTTAAATTTTATTACCGTTAATTTTTAATTAATAAAAAACCAACAATTTTTGAAGGGTGAATCCAGAAATGGAAGAGCCTCCCTTTCAAATTCGGCCATATTTGAAAAAATGTCGAAATTGATGTATTTTGTTTTCATGAAAGTACATAAATGTTGCATATTTGGAAAGAGCTTTTACAAACTGATAATTTTTCTACGTACACTTAATCTGTTACTTCAATAGTTTTAGAGTTACAGTGATACCTCGACTTACGAGTGTCTCGACTTACGAGCTTTTCGAGATACGAGCATTCTCTCTGTAGATTTTTTGCTTCGAGTTACGAGCTAAAATTCGGGTTACGAGCGAGCTTCAGATATCCCACCGCTAGTTTGAGAAGCGAATGCCATGTAACGTGCTCATCAAATGAGAACACAAGAAGCATATAATATTTACAACCTTTATGTACAATTACTATACAATTGTATACATATTATTCTGAGACTACTATCCAGTCTTAAACCGAGAGATTGGATTCTGAAAAACGTTCTTCGGATTATCAGAAAGAAGAATCTGGACATTACAGCCAAAGTGAACGATGCAACAATCGTCCAGCTTCCGTGTCTCACTCGTTCATTTTAAGAGAGTAGCTGGTAATAAAAGCGAAAGTGAGGAAAGCGGGGCGAAAAGATAAAAAATCAACGAATTAGATTTAATTCTTCAGTTCAACCTTTCTCCTCCTCTTCCATCAGTATTTTCAAGTCTGATCTCAAAGGTAAATGTTGTACATTACACTTAATAAAACAAATTTACAGCTGTACATTCTATCGTATTGCGTTTTTATACAATGTTCGTCGTTTATAAGCACGTTTTTCTTATTTAAAAACATGTAACAAAAAAATTGTGGTGTTTGGGGAGGGGGGGGAGCCCGGAACGAATTAATGTATATAATACAATTTAAAATGGATGAATTAGTATAGAAAATAGTTACGAACTATGAGGAGTCAAAATGAATAGGAAATGTAAATATCTCCCAAAAGTACAATGGTAAGAAATGTAGTTAATGATGATAAAACAAACATTCATACAGATGACGAAAGAAAAAAATTGATTAAATTTCCAATAAAAAAGTGTGTATTTCTAAATAATTCGATTTTTAGATAATGTATTTGAGCCCTAAACACTCAAGATATGTTGCAATGAACCCAACCACAAGTAAGGATTAATATAGATCTTTCGAAAATTTCCTACATAGAGACTGAGATTTCAAAACCACAGGTTCTTTAACCTTAGGAAGTATCACGGCAAAAAGGCGCTCTGAACTCTGAGACTTAAAACTGAAAAAAATTTGACCTCACTTATTTTGTAATTTCGACTGCGATAGATCTTTGAAGGAAGACCCACACGTGAGTGCCTCGAGTAAAATGACCCAAAAGTCTGTCACAAATCCCTATTGTGATACAGAGAGGAAATTATAATAACTATGAAAAAGAAAATTTTTTCTCTACAGAGCTCCAAAAGTGTGCTGATTAGATATCAAATGGAGATTCACCAGATGAAATGCATAAAAATAAAGAGCCTTTTAGCAGTGAATTAATGGTACAAGAGTTAGATTTTATACAATAAAATGAAGAGAGGATTAAGAAGGAATATTAATATTTTATAAGATGCATGCTCTTTTATTCAGTTACATTTTTACTAAAAAAACTTAGATTGCTATTATGAATAATACTTAATGAATAATACTTAACAGCAACTTAAATCATCAGCTGAATTTTTGACTCAGTATGAATCAAGTAGAGCACTCAAAATGAGTTTTAACTTCCTTTCTACGCTTACATTTGAAAATGGAAATTGAAATAAGTGATGCATCGTAATCGATAATAAAAGAAAACTCGAGAAACTGAACTAAACGTGGGTAGGGGAAGTCGAAAAACGAATAGAATTCCAACAAAACATAAGGACTAAAAGAACATAAAATAATTTTAAAGAAATATGACAGAGTAAAGGAACATTAGATGCAAAGGAATTACAGATTTAAAGGAAGTGGAATGATTCCTGTAAATGATCAAAAAGAAGTTAGACCATAAGAAGTTGTCAAACGACTTGAAGGTTAAAATCAGATTTCTATGATGAACTCCAAGATTAGACACTCGACGGGTGTGACTTAACGACTGGTGAAATGGATTGACGACTGAAATACTGAAGGAGTAAGGAATATCTGACTAAAAGAAAGATTGATCAGAAAGTAAACACCAGAAAGTATAAAGAAGTCTGCAGGTAACTGAACAAAGAAAATGTAGTTTTGTAACCAACTAAATGACTATATAAGAAGATCAATAATTAAAAGGCTGAAAAACTGTAATGACGAAGGAAAGGCAAAGGGCGAACTTGATAGAGGTTAAAAAACTGAAGGAAGAATTCAGTACATATCTGAGAAATTTTTATGAAATTACCAGATGACTGAAAAGTAAGAGACACAACTGTATAGGTGAATTAAAGATTTTTGGATGACAAGATAAATTACCAAAGGCCTGGGATCTAGATTGAAAAAATGAACCATAGGAAGGTTATTAAAATAGTCAACTGAAAGATTGAAAAAGAACTGGACAGATGTCTGAAAGATTAAAAAGAATGTCAGACTACAAAAGGACTTGACAGACGACTGAAGATGACTGAAAGACTTAGAGGGATATTTATAACCTACAGAAAGGCAGCAGAAAAATTCGACATAGGCTAAATTAGTGAGGGAGAACTCAATATAGGCGTGAAATATTTCATCTAAATGGAATGGTGGACAAGACTATGACTAAAAGTGGAAAGTGGATTGAAATAACGAATAAATGACTGAAGGAGAATTGGATAGATATCACTAAGACAAAAGTTGAAAGACGACTGAAAGCATGAAGAAATATTCAATAGTGACCAAAATACTGAGGAAGATCTCAACAGACGTCTGAAATAATTTGATAAAGAAGTTCCTAGACGATTGAAAGGCTTTGTAGATTATTGAATAGATTACTAAATGATTTCAGGATGGTTAAATAGATTACTAAAGGCTAGAGAGTTAAATAGACGACTAATAGACTGAAGGAGAATGGGACAGAGTACCAAGACACTGAATCAATAGACGACAGGTGGACTATATAGACAAAGAAGTAAAAACTTGATTGACGACTGAGAAACTAAGAGATAAATCGATAGAAGTCTGAAAGACTGATGATGTATTCGAAAAGGAAAAAAAAAATACTCTGGAACAAACTCGATACACGTCTGAACGATTTTGTTGGTAACCCTATAGACGACTAAAAGCTAGAAAACCTATAGAAGACTGAAACATGAAAAGAAAGTATGATAGACGGCTTAAAGACATGAGGGAAAATAGGATAGATGACTAGGAGCCTAAGAAAGAATTCGCTAGATGATAGACAACGGATGAGATAGACAACGAAGCAAAAACTTTTTATAAGACTGATAAACTAAGAGATTAATCGATAGAGGTCTGAAAGACTGATTGTATATTCGAAAATGAAAAAAAATACTGAGGAACAAATTAGATACACGATTGAAAGATTTTTTTTGATAACTCTATAGACTACTAAAAGCTAGAAAACCCATAGAAGACTGAAACTTTGATAACTTGAGAACTTTGATAACCTGAAACTTGAAGAACGAAAATTTGATAGACGGCTTAAAGATATGAGGGCGAATAGGATAGATGACTAGGATCCTAAGAAAGAATTCGCTAGAGGATAAACAACGCATGAGATAGACAACGAAGTAAAAATTTGTTAGAAGACTGAAAGTCTTGGAGTGGAATTTATAGATGGCTGAAAGACCGAAGGGAATTTTGAGATGCAGCTAAATTACTGAGGCAGGTATCAGTAGACGTCTAAATGATTTCAAGGTGACTCGATCGATAAAGCCACTGCAGGCTAAAAAAATAGACATGCGACTAAAGCATGGAAAGAGTATTTAATAAATGACTGAGTGAGAATTGAATAATTGTCAGGAAAACTAAGGAGGATCTCGATAGAAGACTGAAAGATTGAAGAAGAAATTCAAAAGAAACTAAAATACGAAGGCGGATCTCAATAGACACCTGTAAAAATCTGAAGAAGCTCATAAATGACTGAAAGACAAAAGTCGTAATCCAGTTTGTGACTGAATAATTTCAGAATGATTAGATAGACTACGATAAGCTAGAGAACCAGATAGACGCCAAAAATATGGAGAGGGTTTAATGAACGACTAAAACATGGAGATGATTTAATGAACGACTAAAAGACGAAAAAGAATTAGATAGGTGACAGGAAGATTAAAAAAGAAATCAGCAGACGTCAGAAGACTGGATAGACGACGATGGAAAAACTTGTTAGAGTACCGAAGAACTGGTGGAAAAACTGATAGAGACTAAATTACAAATAGAGAATATCATTGAAACCTAAACCATTTCAGACTTACATAATGTTACATGTTTGGGAGCCAATTTGGCGTTTTATCGCCAAAGTGCGATGTTTCGGGAGTTGTGGAATTAAAATCAAGGAATAAGTGATAAATCTGGATTTTAGGTTGATTGTTGGAAAATCGTTTGGTTGTGTAGTGTGGCAACGCGGGTTTTTGTTGTACGAAATTAATAGGGTTTTAGAACAGTAATTGAGTTTTAAGCGTAGTTCTTAAAGAGCTAGGTGAGCGTTTTCTTGGGAAGTTCAAGTTCTCTCGGTGTAGAGGGTTCTACGGATCTTTGGTGAAAAAAGGGTCGTATAAGTTTACTATTAAGTGCTATAATAATTGTATTATTGTATGTGTTCTAAAACTTGAGATTCCTGCTGTAAGAGTGGAATGTGTAGGTGCTGAGGATTGTTAATTTCAGCGAAGATTTGCAGTAATATTGTCCTCTACTGCTGTTACTTGTAAAAGAAGATTCTATGTTATCTATGTTCTGCTGTTTATATAAATTTCCTCTGTTTCTCAATTTGTGGTAACTGGCATGATTTATTTCTGTTGTATTTGAAATTCACTTGTAGATTTTATTTTTCCCCGTACCACGAAGTTGGTACAATTTTTGGTGTCAGAAGTGGGATAATTTTAAGTGAATGCCAGTTACCCGAAAAAATGGAAGAACAGCTAAAACGGATTTTAGAAAAGATTGGCGAAAGCCAGAACCAGTTAAAACAGAAAATTGGCGAAAGTCAGAATTTACTCGCCAATCAATTAAAAGAGGAAATTGGCGAAAGCCAGAAACAACTCGCCAACCAGTTAAAAGAGGAAATTGGCGAAAGCCAGAAGAAGTTGGAAACGGGACTTGGCGAAATTAGCGAGAGTCAAGAACAGCTAAAAATTACCGTAGGAGAGAAATTTAATGAAATGGAAGAACGCGTCAACACTATCGAGTCGAAACTCAAAGCTACGGTCGAGACTGTTGACCAGAAAATTAGGGAAGCCATTAACAAACAAATAAACGGCCTAGAGAAGAAATTCGCAGAAGAATCAGCGCCAGTTACTATACCTTGCTACTCTGACGCTAGTATTGAGGAGGCGTACCCGGTGTCGAAATCGTCCCGTCCTGCCGTAAAAGTGTCTACTTATGACGGCAAAACGTCTTGGCAGGTGTTTAAAACACAGTTTAATATGGCATCGACTGCCAATGGATGGGACATTGCAATGCAAGCATGCCAATTGGCTACTTCACTCCGTGGAGAGGCTGCCGATGTACTGCAGACCATCGCAGTAGAGAAACAACTAGATTTTGAGGCCTTGTCGAGTGCTCTCGAAATGCGCTTTGGCGAGAAATGCCGTAAAGAGTATAGCCGCTTACAGCTGAAGTCCCGCCAACAGCAATCAACAGAGACACTACAGGAACTTGCGTCAGCTATTGAGGGATTAGCTCAATTAGCTTTCCCAGAATGTCCGACGGAAGTTAGGGATAACCTAGCATTAGAATACTTTGTGGACGCCATCCGCGATCCGGAGAGTCAACGAGCACTAAGAATGGCGGACATCAAAGACTTGAAGTCAGCTTTGGTGTACGCAATGAAGTACGAGTCCGCTCAGAGGGCGACACGCCGTGACCGCCAACTAGTGAGAGGGGTGACCGCCGCCGAAAACGACCCAATAGCCGCTCGATTTGAAGAAATAGAAAAACGAATCGGTGCCTTGGCAGGGGTGAATTCAAACATGCCGCCAAGAAGAAATCCTTTGAAGTGCTGGACCTGCGGGCGTGAGGGGCATCTCAGAAGGAATTGCCTAGCGCGCCAAGCTGATGAATCAAGACGCCAAGAACCAGGGAAATCAGTTCCCGGCCATCTGAATTGGCGAAGGCAGCCGGACGAGGAGAAGCCCTCTTGCAATTCTCTGAATGTGTCGTCGATGCATCACGAAGAAAACAGGCCGTGTGTTGAAGGTTTTGTAAACGGTCAACCGTGTAGGATGCTGGTTGACACCGGTGCCAACGTAACCATCGTCAGAACGGATTTAGCTCAAGAGCTTGGCGGAAAGCTACTTTTCACACCACCAAACATCACTTTGCGGACCGTGACCGGGGATAGAATTAAGATGAATGGAAAAGTTGCACTCCATATAAGCATCGGGAATAATAGTTATCGGCATACGGCGTATGTTGCCGATATTGTTGACCCGATGATTCTCGGGTTTGACTTTTTAAACAGAAATAATTTCATAATAAATTTCAATTCTCACCAAATTAAAGCCACTCAATATAGCACCATACCCTCCATGCCGGACAATAGTAGAAGAGGTCTCTTTGCTGCCGCAACTCTTGTGGACCAGTCGAAAGGTACGGTCCCCGTCAAGATTGCCGATGTCAGCAATAAAGACAAGAAAATCCAGAAAAATGAAATGTTGCCAACTTATACCCCGGTCATTGGAAAAAGTAGGAAGCGTGACCTGCCAGTCGTCGAGCGCTCCAATTTGACCGCAGATGAATTGAAGAGTGCGGAATTTATTGTCACGAAGCAAGGTCAGGGTGGTCAGCGACAGCGTCCTTTGACGAAGCAAGGTCAGCGTGGTCAGCGACAGCGTCCATTGACGAAGCAAGGTCAGCGTGGTCAGCGACAGCGTCCTTTGGCGAAGCAAGGTCAACGTGGTCAGCGACAGAATGAGGAGACGTTACGACGTGACAGCGACAGACCACCAGTTCCAGGAAGGAACCAAAGTTCGACTGTGGAGTCCCGTTCGCCGGGAGGGTGTACTTCCCAAGCTCCAGTTCCGCTGGAGAGGTTCAATCGTCGTCGTCCAAGGAATCAACTACGTCGTTGTGTGAACTCGAGTGTCTGCAATCAGCAAAGCGAAGGTCGTGCATTACGACCGGCTCGCTCCTTACCATGGGACGTGAGTGGGTCCTGAAGAGTTTGAGGATACCCGAGCCACGGCTCGTAGGCTGTTGCTCCTAAGTAGATCCAGGCTACCCAATTTATTATTATTTTTATTTTATATACTAATGTTGCAACTGTTGTTTTTATGTGTTTATTTATTTAATTTGTAATGGTATATGTGCTGTGTTTTTATGAAATTGTATTTTGTAGTAGTATTTTTAGGACCGTTGTTGTTAGTGTAGGACTGTCCGGGACGTCCAGTCTTTTGAGGAGGGGGCAATGTTACATGTTTGGGAGCCAATTTGGCGTTTTATCGCCAAAGTGCGATGTTTCGGGAGTTGTGGAATTAAAACCAAGGAGTAAGTGATAAATCTGGATTTTAGGTTGATTGTTGGAAAATCGTTTGGTTGTGTAGTGTGGCAACGCGGGTTTTTGTTGTACGAAATTAATAGGGTTTTAGAACAGTAATTGAGTTTTAAGCGTAGTTCTTAAAGAGCTAGGTGAGCGTTTTCTTGGGAAGTTCAAGTTCTCTCGGTGTAGAGGGTTCTACGGATCTTTGGTGAAAAAAGGGTCGTATAAGTTTACTATTAAGTGCTATAATAATTGTATTATTGTATGTGTTCTAAAACTTGAGATTCCTGCTGTAAGAGTGGAATGTGTAGGTGCTGAGGATTGTTAATTTCAGCGAAGATTTGCAGTAATATTGTCCTCTACTGCTGTTACTAATCTAAAATAAAATTAGCTCATTTTTCATCAAATTTCTAAATTTTAATGTGTTTAAAGTGTTTCTTACTTTTAATTAATAGATTATCTGTTAATTATAATAGTTTAAATATGCCTATGGTTTTGGGGATTTTTAATGCTTTCTTGGTTTAACTGTAACTTTAAACATTGTGGGCGTGTCAATGTGATCCCGGATAATGGAATACCCCTCTTATTAGAATATTTTTTCATGGCAAAATGGCAATTCCATTAAGCGGGCTCGTATGTATATATATATATATATATATATATATATATATATATATATATATATATATATATATATATATATATATATATATATATTATATATATATATATATATGTGTGTGTGTGTGTGTGTAAGTAAAGTTCTCCTTTATTCAGTCGTCTATTGAATTCAGCCTTTGCCTCTGAAAAGTCATCAAGTTCGTTCTTAGTGTTAGAATAGTTTATTTCATTCAAAGACTTTGAGTCATATTTGAAGTTATATTTCCCTTAATATTTGGAAAATAATTACAATGTTACTTACTTATTTGTTGCTAAAGATGTCGGATATTTTAGACTGTTTACTGTTCTGTGAATGCAGCAAATCTGTTATTTGATTTTCTAGTTTATAAAATAAATGAAAGTCTACATTTGCCTTCCTTTCCAAGAAACGTCTTATAAAATCACAAGCGTTGTTAACTTCAACATGTGAAGGAACCTTTTTAAAGGGACATTCTTCATCAAATTCATCTTCATCGACTTCGCTTTGATCAAGTTGAGGGTCTGAAGTTTCACCGCATTCTTCAAAGTCATTGTCGAAGTTTACAAAATTGGAAAAATTGTCTTCTGTCATTCCTTCTGGTGGTAAATAATTTGCGTTTGTTATTGATTCATCATTTAATTCATCATTTGTTACGTCTGTTGAAAATTTACATTTTACGAAACGATTTTTTATTCCTTCCGAGGAAATATTATTCCATGATTTATTCATGATATGAAAAGCTGTAAGAATTGAAATGTTTCTAATAATTTTACTAGTTGAAATATTGATAGAAAATCCACTCGTATCATCTATGCAGGCTATGAACTTTTTAACGACTTCTTTTCTATAATTTCTCTTAAAAAGTAAAATAATTCCCTGGTCCATTGGCTATAAAATAGCTGTAGTATTCGGAGGCAAAAAATGAAATGCTATATTTTCTAGTCTTATGTCAATTTTATTGGCTTGACAATTATCGATAAAAATGAAAGCTTTTCTTTTCATCTTATTCATCTCATTGTCAAATGACACTAACCAGTTTTGAAAGAAATTAACAGTCATCCAAGCCTTTGAATTCGCTTCGTATTTAACTGGAAGAGATTTTATACCTCTAAAACGTGGGTTTTTCGATTTCCCGATTACAAAAAGATTCATTTTATGACTGCCTTCAGCATTACTACAGCATAAAACTGTCAGTCTGTCTTTCGAGATTTTTCCTCCAACTTTTTCGCCTTTTAAGCCCGAAGCCCCATCAAGCATTGCTGTATAATAAAGCGCTATTTCGTCACAGTTATAGATACAAGAAGAATTGTTGCTTTGTATTAAGCAGGTAATACTACATTTTTACAAGAACTGGCAGGGGCTTCATCAGCATCACTTGCTTCACTGGGAAGTTTTTTGAAAGAAATTTGGTTTCTTTCTTTCCATCTGCACAACCAACCATTTGTAGCTTTAAAATCAGTTGTATTTAACTGTTGTGCTAAATCTTCAGCTTTCTGATTCAATAATAATCCATTAACAGGAAAATTAGAAGCTCCTTTTTCAGCAAACCACTGAGGAAGAACAGCTTAAACTTCAGAATCTTTTCAAGTACGTTTTCGTTTTTGATTAAGATTTTTGTTGCATTTACAGTCGTTCAAAATTTTTCTTTATTTTTAATAAATTTCAAAACTTTAGCTTGGGGTATCTCAAACATTTTTGAGAGTTCTAATTGTGTACACCTACTTTGCAAACTCAATAACTTTTTCTGTTAAAGTAAGATCTTTTCGACTCGAAGACATTGTCGTAAAGCACAAGAAAGGTGACTGATTCCACGAAAGTGAACTGTCGAACTAATCGCCATAGAAAATGTACAGTTAAATGTTCAAGGCTAGAGACCCCCCAGGTTAAATGTTGCGTTTCTCCGAGGAGATTCGTTACAGCTAGTAATCCCCGTCCCTTTCAAGATAAGGACCTGTTGATCTTTCGCATTTCCTTCACCCCCTCCTATCCACCTGTACTCTCTAGCTCTCATCTGGGGGTGAAGCTTATTGTTCATTCTCTGAATAGGGAAACGTAGGCTGAGCGGCCGAGCAATACGGGGCTGGGGTAGGGTAGCAGAAGAAAACAACAAAACTAAATAGCCCTTCAAATCCAAGAAATCACCATTTCCTGCGATTGCACACTTTCTGCGAAGTGACAAAATTGCATTGAAAGACATTTAGTTACTGCCCATTCATTATTGTACTTTACAGAAAAAAAATCTGAAAAGAAGTGAGGGAAATAGAAAAATATCGATATCGTCATGGCTAAAAATTATTCCTTTAAGCGGGATAGCTTCAAAACATGATATTCCATTAACCGGGAAACTTAACACAGAAACAAATTATTACGGTTTGGTACATTGAAAATATATTACATTAAACGGGATATTCTTTTAACTGATATTCCATTAAGCGGGTTCGACTGTATATGTATTATTCGCTTCCCCCCTCCCCCTCTCGTTCGTCAGAGACACGAGAGGAATGATAAATAAGATAAATAGACAATGCAAGCAACGGGATTATCAAATTCGTGGTTTAGTGATGAAGAGAGGACAAAAAATCGATTTTATCTCTATTGGATCTAAAATAGACCAAACATTCTATATTAACGAAGGAAACCTCCTTTTAGGGGTCAAGTTGAGAATATTCTCCTACAGGACAGAAAGAATACCTTGTGTTGTCGAAGAAAATGCAATTACGCAGGTCAGCGCAAAGGGAAGAAAGAAGCAGATGATGGAGAAATTTTCCCCCTCGAAATCTTATATAAATCCGGCAACTTGGGTCACTTTCAGTTTCTCCTTTAGAGGGATTGAAGCAATTCAGTCGCTCTAAAGGAGATACTGAACACTAATGGATTTTTAATCTTTTTCTCAATAGGATGCATTTTACTTTGCTTTTCATTTGGATTCTTCCGATGGATAAACCTGGATCTGGGAAGACTTAGATAAGCCCCTTTTCCTTTATTTTTAGTTGAACAGTACCAGGAAATGTACTTAAAAGGAATTTTCCTTTGTTACTCATTTTATGAATTTCATGGCACTTTTTGAAAATAATGATTAAAATTTATTTTTATCAGCTTAAGATTTTAGACACTTAAAATTTATTTTAAACACTGTAAATTTATTTATAATATATATTTTTTCCGTAAAATTTGCCATAGTTTTTGGCAAAAAAATACATATATTGGAGTGTAAAAATTTGCTGGTTCGTAAAAACAAAATTAATTGTCATAACGAAAGAAATATGGTGATTTTCTACTCTCTTATCCACTGTATATTGTGACATATATACAATTCTTATTTTTGTCGTATACTCTGGCATAATTTTTAGTAAAAGTAAAATACCATAACTTGGGCTTAATATTTTTAGTTTCTGGTTTTATGTTAGCGTCTTATTTATGCTATCTACAAAAACTCATAATTTGTGAGTATTCTAGTGTAATTCATTTTTGAAAAATGAAATACAGCAGACTATCATTATAAAATGAGGAATATATATTTTCCAAAGATATGTATTTCTCACTGACAATGTTATTGTTCACAGTGTTTGTATAATTAAATGCTCTCAAATTTAGGCTCCTTTATACTTAATTTTCTTTTTATATAAGGAAACTAAGTAAGTATACACTTTCCTTTCAATCAATAATTCAAATGATTTTATGGTTGATTGTAAATTACATTTACAAGTATCTCAAAGTATCTAAAACTTTGATAAATGGTTATTGCACTCAGGAAAATCAGGATAACTATATGCATGGCTCGAATTTATAAAGAATTAAATGTTCTCTGTAGCAATTCGAGATTTGCAAATATACTAGTGTAATTCATTAGTGATAAATGAATAACAGATGAATAGCATTAAAGAAAGAGAAATATATATTTATCGATAGATATGCATTTCTCATTGAAAATGCTATTTTACAGAGAATAAACAAGTTTTGCGTTTTTCAAATTTCAGACTCATTATGTTTAATTTTTTTCGCTTTCAGGGAAATTAAGTTTGTTTATTTTTCCTTCTGTCAAAAATTAGTTTTATTTGCATTATTCTGTAAAGGACATGTTAAGTTAATAATTTAAGATAGATGGTAATTTCCAAACTGTAATCATGAGTATCCAAAAATGTGAAATAGATTTAAAAATTTAAAGTGATAATACACATCTAAAATCAGACAAGGTGTGCCTACGATGAATTTGTACTGTCTAAGAATTTAATGTGTACTTTATAAAAATTCATAATTTGTAAATATTCTAGTGTAATTCATTACTGAAAAATGAATTTCAGCAGAATATCATTATAGAATGAGGAGTAATATATTCGTAGATGCGTATTTCTCTTTCACAATGTTATTGTAAATTGTATTGTCCAATTCAAAATATGCTATTTTAAAATTTATTCTCATTTTATTGAAAAATATAGTTTTGTTACCTTTATAAAGCTGTGCAAGCAAGCTAAAATAATAGTATGAAATATATGATCTCATTTTAAAATGGTTGATCACAATATCTCATTCATATCCCAAACTATGTAATATATGTGATGTAAATAATCTATGAAAAATATAAGGAATATGTGTAATGTCTATAAAATGTGTAATAGATGTGATATATGAGGCATATGTAGTATATGTGATACATGCAGCATATGTGATATAGAGAAAATTAGGATCCCAAAGTATGTGATATTTTACGCATACAAAGAATGTGATATTTTAAGTACAAGTAAAAGTTTAATTTTTTTCATGAAAAGTAAGTATATTTTACTTTTATTTAAGAATTTTGCTTTTGTGTAGAATAAAGCGCTTACTTTATCCTGCACAACAAGCAAGCGGAACTAACTCCTCGCCGTTTCCTACGGGAAGAAAAGAGGGCATGGGCAGGGCCTTAGGGGCAGATCCTATAGGCGCTCATCCATGATTTATGAAATTCGAAAGGGTTTGAAACCATACAACACATTTTTTCTCTAAAGTTTTTTCCTCTTTCAGAATCTAATCTGCTTTTTTTTTTCATTTTTAGGAGATAGATAACGACATCTTTCGAATATACTATAGATAAACAAAAGGAATTTCTTGGGAGACCTTGCAAAAGAAAATGCCCCTTATATGGCTAAAATGATAAAAACTCTAAGACATACTTAGCACAAACTCTTTCGCCTCGGTTGCTAGAATGAACAAATAGTACAACAACAACGCTTTGTATTAAGCTTTTTTTTTAAAAATTAATAAAATTATCCGTAAATAATTGCGAATATTATCACATAGTGACACCAACTGCTGATTTGTTTTTTAAATGAAAACAATTTACGCCTTTAAAAATTTCTTTTACTCCCTTTTAGTTTCAAACCCTTTTCTAATAAAGGATGATTTTTTTTCTTCTCTGCATCAGCTGTTAGTTGTGACTGAATTCATCTATAATATCTTAAAAACATTGCCAACAATATGAAAAATTAGAAATGTCAACAATATGAAAAATTCTTCGCTAAAAGAAGAAAATCTTGTAAAGGAAAATAACTGAAAGTTTATCATTTCCTAATTTATTTTTGTTTATAAATAAATAAACGCTTGTTTACATTTGTATAAAAATATGCAATTATAGTCCACTCTCTCTCTCATTAATATTTACGCCATGAATGGACTACAGCCTTTCAAGTTACATAGTTAAGTTACCAGTTAGTTTAATCAGTTAACGGTTACAAAATCTGTATTCTAGATTAGGGTCTCTCATCTTCAGATGCTCAACTAGAGATTGAATTTCTCTGATGAGAAGACAGGTAATTTTCAATGAATTTCCTTTCGTGATATATATAAAAATTCAGTTTCAGTCAATGCTATGACAAAGTTGTGCAAACAAAACATGTTTAAACACTATACTGAAAGCTAATTATCATTCAAAAATGTTTTAATGTAGACGTACGGGAAACCGAAATTTGTGAAATAGAATTTAAACTGTCTGTTTGAATCATGCCCGCTTCCTTTAAAACATACCACATATTTCATTTTGAGTTATATTTAAAAATATGCCATTAAATACTATCTGAATAAAAACATAAGCCATAAATAAACATTTATTTATGAGAATGTAATTATAGTTTAGTATTCTGGAAAGTTTAAGGGAATTTTCAAACATACGTTTTTGACTACTGCACTTAAATTTTTTTTATTTCTTGACTACAAAAATCTATAGTATGATAAAAACAGGTTGAATGAACAAAACTTACTTACAGGTATCGAGAAATCTAAAAAGTTTTCTTTGATGCTCTGATATTACAAAGAATTTGCTCATGGATAAATTACTGCAATACGTATGCCCAGTATTCCAGTAACTACTACTGAAGTGTTTTTAGAGTTGAGTCACAAAAAATTAAATTTAGTGTAGACCTATCAACTTGCATGTTACAGCGAGTGTAGAATATTCACACTTTTGATATTTTTTAAAAATGAAGTCTAATTATGGGTGTTCTTTCGAAGTGTTTTCAAAATCCCACCCCACTGTTTCTTAACAAAACAAACGTATATAATTAGACTATTTTTTCAGATGTGGTCACACTCACTGTAACTTCAAATGTATGCCCACCTTCAAAACCAAGTATAGATAAAGATTTGGTGGATTAATTTTTAGGATATATCTTTCTCTGCATATGTCTCTCTCTGGATATGTCTCTCTCTGGATATATCTTTCTCTGGATATATCTTTCTCTGCATATTCAAGACTAGCTGAAAACCCGCAATTCGCTACGGAGTACATTCAAATTAAACACAACGGTCAATATATGCAATTAATGCCAAAATAAATAAATAAATATATATATATATATATATATATATATATATATATATATATATATATATATATATATATATATATATATATATATATATATATATATATATATATAATAAATACGACGATCAATGCATGCAATTGATGTAAAAAAATTATATATTTATAAAAAAATCGTGAGGGATATTTTTATAGACAAAATAATGTAGAAGAAAATATTCAAATTAAATCAAATAGGACATACTAAAGAATATAGTACAGTTAATATAGTACAGTTTGAAGAACATATCTTTTACTGTACTTTAATATTTTTTGGATAACGTCCAATCGTCTGCCGCATTAACAAGAAAAAAAATAAATATTTTTTTGTCGATTTAGTTGTTATGCACGTGACGATAAATTTATTTAAAGTACCAGAAAAAGAAATCACGTGATCAGCATTTAATAAATTAAATTCTAAAAATTAATCTTTAAAAATTCACCAAAAATCAGAAAATGGAGGTAAAGATTTGAAAAAGATTTCATTTTAAAGGAAGTTTTATGATCTTTCTCGTGATATAAATTTTACAACCCTCAAATTATTATTTTAAATGCAAACTTAAAAGAAGTTACTAAAACAGCTTAAAAATTTAATTTAAAAAAATCTGAGAATAATTTTTCAAAAATATTTCTTAGTGCACCCCTACACTATAAGAAGAATCACCATGCAAAATTTCAGCCTTTTAGATCCAGCGGTTTGGTCTGTGCGTTGTATGTCAGTCAGTGAATGAGTCAGTTACGGAACTGTTTTATTATATAGAAGACTAGCTGAAAACCCTCGCTTCGCTACGGAGTACATTCAAACTATATACAACGGTCAATGTATGCAATTAATGCCAAAAAAATAAATATATATATTTATAATAAATGCGACGATCAATGTATACAATTGATGTAAAAAATATATATATTTATAAAAAAATCGTAAGGGATATTTATTTTTTTTGGGGATAATATCCAATCGTCTGCTGCATTAGAAAGAAAAAAAAAATTTTTTGTCTATTTAGTTATGCACGTGACGATAAATTTATTTAAAGTACCAGAAAAACAAATCACTTGATCACCATTAAATAAATTAAATTCTAGAAATTAATCTTTAAAAATTCACCAAAAATCAGAAAATCATGGTAGAGATTCGAAAAAGTTTTCATTTTAAAGAAATTTTTATGATCTTTCTCGTGATATAAATTTTATAACCCTCAATGTATTATTTTAAATGCAAACGTAAAAAAAGTTTAAAAAACAGCTTAAAAATTCAATTTAAAAAAATCTAAGAAGAATTTTTGAAAAATCTTTCTTAGTGCACCCCTACACTATTAGAAAAATCGTCATGCAAAATTTCAGCCCTTTAGGTCCAGCGGTTTGGTCTGTGCGTTGTATGTCAGTCAGTCAGTGAATGAATGAATCAGTCAGTTACGGAACTGTTTTATATATATAGATAGGGTTCATAAAATCTATGTTGCATACTTTTGACAGATTGTGTTTGATCCAGTAAGAGTTTGAGACTTTTTCTGTCTCTTTCTTTCAGCTGGATAAAGCATTTGAGGCTAATTATTCAATCTGCCAGTTATATATTCAAATTGTATCATCTGAGACACTTTTTGAACACCAAATGAAAAGTGTAAAAATCCGACAGAAACACTTTTCAAGGTGGAAGATGTGACGGAAAAATGCCTCTCAAACTCATGGAGGGTTAAATCTTCTTCACCCATGGTCCCATTCTGCCTCATATCTCATTCACATACAATATCAATCAAAAGTTTAAGCCACAGTAATGAAGAAAAATCACCATAACAAAAAAGGGATGTGATTCATTGATAGGTTAACTTCTATGACGAACACCAAATGAAAAGTGTAAAAATCCGACAGAAACACTTTTCAAGGTGGAAGATGTGACGGAAAAATGCCTCTCAAACTCATGGAGGGTTAAATCTTCTTCACCCATGGTCCCATTCTGCCTCATATCTCATTCACATACAATATCAATCAAAAGTTTAAGCCACAGTAATGAAGAAAAATCACCATAACAAAAAGGGATGTGATTCATTGATAGGTTAACTTCTATGACGAATCAATGTACAAAATAATTTGAATTTTACATTTGCCTGAGTTACCGTCACAAGATTTTGTAACTGCAATATGTGACATGCCATGACCTGGGAATCCATGCCAACTATTTGTTCCGGCTGATTTCTGCTCTTAAGTTTTTATCCGGTAGGGTATAATTTGTACATTTTAATATATATAAATTGAGATTACCTGTCACTAGAGAAACTTACTTAAAAAGATGAATTATACATGGAAAATTAAATAAATTTCGTTTCTAATGAGATTCTGAGTTCTGTTCCTTTTTTTAGTTTCATTGAAGTTTCTATTAATGGTTTAAATCATGCTTTGAAGTATTATTCCGACAGCAAATAAAATTGATTAGCCTATTGGCAAAATCCGAGACGTATGAGATACTTTTGACTTACTTGCCTGTTTTACTGAAAGCAGCAAAATGAACAATTTTTAAAAAATGGAGTTTTGGTTGCGACAGTAAAATCACAAATCAAATTAAGTGAGCTGCTTAAATAACAGCCCTGTATCACGACAGGAGATAGTACACCGAAAAGCCTAAAACACTGGTACAGGCGTGGGTATGAAAATAACGGATATATGCTTCCAACCAGAGTAACGCGATGCGGTCGGCAGCAGCTATATAAGACAACAGGTGTTTAGCGAAGCTGTTAGATTGGTTCCTGCTGCTACAATGGCAGGTTATCATGATTTATGTGACTTTGAACGTGGTGTTATAGTCGGCGCACGAGAAATGGGACATAGCATCTCCGAGGTAGCGATGCAATTTGGATTTTCGTGCAAGACCATTTCACGAGTGTACCGTGAATGTCAGGCAACCGTTAAAACATCAAATCTCTGATAGCGGTCTCTGACAACACTTCATCAAATTGCTGCGTATTTCAATGCTGGGGCATCATCAAGCGTCAACGTGTGAACTATTCAACGGACTGTCATTGATGTGGGCTTTCGGAGCTTCAGGCCCATACGTGTTCCGTTGTTGACTGCATGGCACAAAACTTTACGCCTCGCCTGGGCTCGCCAACATCTCCATTGGACTGTGATGACTGGAAACATATCGCCTGGTCTGACGAGACTCGTTTCCCATTGTATCGGGCGGATGGAAGTGTGCGGGTATGGCGACAATCTCATGAATCCGTGGACCGTACATGTCAACCGGGGACTGTTCAAGCTGGTGTAGCCTCTGTGATGGTATGGGGCGTGTGCAATTCCCGTGATATGTGTTTAGAGGAATAGGATACTGCTAGGGTTAATGCTATGTGCTAGGCTGACATACCTCAAAGAACCCTTTATACTCGTATGTATACTTCACAAGATGTTGAATATGATAGTTTAAATTGTATTATGAGATAAAAATTAGAATAAAAAATGTGTGCAAAAATGGGTACAAGAAACCACAAAAAAATATTTTGCTTCTTGTAAATGTTTTGAAAACTAGACACTATTTTTTCAAAATAGTGGTCCGCAAAATTGATGAATACTGATAGTGTTAATTAATTTTGAATAAGTTTTAATCTGACAAAAGTGTTGAATTTTCCCTAAAACAGAAAATAAAAAATTTATTAGAAGAGAAAAATACAAAATAGACACTTGCATTATAAAATTTATTATTTTTACTTGCTATTTTCCTTTTTGATTCCTGACCTTTAAAAAATATTTAGGCATGCACCAAAATAGTTTTATCATCTAGGCACATTAATAGAATATAAAATACCCTATCTTTTCAAACATCGGTACTCAATCTTTTCAGTTCAGTGACTATTATAGTTAATAATGAAGAGACACCACTCACATTCTACCCGAACACAAGGAGTATCATTTACTTGAAATGAAACGTAGCTGGTTTAGTTGGTAATAAACTGGCCTCCTCTAGGGGAGATCAAAGTTATATTCCTGACATTAGTTCGTTCTAATTAAAATACCTGGACAATGAAATTTATTTTTATTACACGCATTTTTCTATACTTACAGTAATTTTTTCAAAATACTTTAAAAAATATATAAAACTTTTACTTTTTATAAGAAGTATAAACGTTCGTATAAATACGATGTTTTAAATACTTTCCTTAAAGTATTCTAGTTTGAAAAACTTAAAAATTCCGTCCGATGCCAAACACGTTACCGCTAGGCTTCCTCGGGTCCTGACCTTCCATACTTCGTATGGAGATAGTGTCCCATTAAAGGCAAAAATGTCTGATTCCTCAGTTTAAAATACTCATGGTCTCCTGTACTCAAACGACAGGTATACAAGTTAATGCACCTGTCAAGTCAGATCTTTACCTCTCCTAAAAGATAGATACTTTTTTGCTGAATTTTTATATAGCTTATCTGATTCATCTAACTTACTCTAAACTTAAGCAACTTTCCCAAATTTACAGTATCGGGGAGTCTGTCCACTCCTTTACTCGTAATGAGAGATTCGGAGGAGCCAGCCATGTTTCGAGCAACAGACTATTCATTCAACTTGCCCTGCTCTGACCTTGACTCTTGATTCGGGGGGTAGATTTGCTACCTTCCCTCAAATTGTGTTTTTCTGCTGCTTCATAGCAATGGTGATAACTAGACGTAGTGTCTGAACATATAGAATTTGTGGAGGTTACGAATTGGAGTCTGATTTTGTCCAAATGTAGTGATTGTAAAGACTCTAAATTAATGAAGGAAAAAAAAATGTTGTAAAAAATTAAAATAACTATTTCAGTCTAAAATCAAATAGATTAAAAATAAAAAATAAATAAATGTTGATTCACTTTAAAAAATATATTTAGGGGAAGGTGGGGTAAGATGACAAACTTAAGCTTCAAATATTTTTCCTGAATTCAATAAGTCGTTTAAAAACCTGAAATTTACAGAAAGTCTTC
Source organism: Dolomedes plantarius (assembly GCA_907164885.2). Classification (NCBI taxonomy): domain Eukaryota; kingdom Metazoa; phylum Arthropoda; class Arachnida; order Araneae; family Dolomedidae; genus Dolomedes; species Dolomedes plantarius. Next base: position 37,527,990 of record OU015501.1, read on the forward strand.
TTTCAACCTTTATGTTTTATTAAAAAAATTGAAACGATTTCATCTCCTCCTGGAAGATGGCAAAATATTCCCATTCCCCCAAGAAAGTAATTTTCGTCATCTTACCCATTAGGTGGGGTAAGATGACTAAGGGTGGTGGGTAAGAAGACGAATCGATAACAATATAAATCAAGATATAAAGCTTTATTTTCAAAAATGCAGAGAAACAATTTCACTTAGGTACTTAGTGAAAAAGGCACAGATAACACTAAAAATACAATGACAGATTACCCATAATGAAACAAAAACTGAAAGAATTAGATACAAAAATTAAGAAAAAACATAGGTAATAAAGTTCATATACAAAAATCGCATTTCCAGGGTCTGCCTTTCGCTTCATTATCATCCCAGCCGGAACACTGAGCATGTGCCCAAGATTTGCACTTGAAGCACTGATACTATAATTCGTCCTTTCCCTCCTCTCCTCAAATAATACAGTCTTTTTCCAATAATGTTTAAATATCATAGTCGTCGTCCTCCACATATGGAACTTCTTCTTGTGATGACTCATCAGATGACCAGTAATCGCGTTGACGCATTCTAATTTTCCTTCTTTTTCTAGGTGTTTTCGGTAAACATTTAGCTTTCTTTGACGCTAATGTTTCAGCTTTCCTTTTCAATCTTTCCTGTCGTGTCAGTTCCATCAATTGTTTTTCTGTCTTCTTTTTTTCAAGAACTTGTTTTACAGGAGATCCAGAAATGTGGTAAGAAGGCAGTTTCTTTCTTGGTTTCCTGGTTCTTTTCTTGCTGGCCATCGGAAGTGGAGGAAGAGCTGAGGATTTTTATGGATGTGGAGATAGGTTTGATGAAATGGTAGGCTCAGGAGGAAAGGCCGATGAAATGTGCTGCTGACAAATGGTAGGATATTCTAATTGGCTGTTTACAACAACATCAGTGGTGTATGAAGTGTGAAAATCTTCGTCTGTAAAAATATTGCTGTCTGGAGGCTCAATGCCAGTAGCTCTGAATCCGTTCACAGCAATCTGGACAGTACTAATTCTAAGGTAGGCTCCTCGTCATGTTACCCCACAACGCCATTTTCGATTTGAACTTGTTAATCAGTATCCAAGCTTATCGTAAATAGACTATAACATACGTGATTTTTAACGTTACGAGTTGTATTTTGACAGAGAAAAATGGAGGAGAAAAAATAACGTACCGTAGTCGGGTAATTCCTTGCGCTGTGAAGTCCAAAATTTACGAACACAGTTTAACGAAATATATTTGAGTCGCCACTACTCACAAAACGATCTCAACTTATATTGCTTGTAGTGGGCGTCATAACCCAATACTAGAGTCTTAGGAATTGCCTGGACAGGTGCTGCTATCTATGATTGCGTCGGAGAAATACCGAGTTCGTCATCTTACCCTACTTTCCCCTAATTCATTCAAAAATAAATTTAATTACCTGTTTCTCTATGAAGTAATGGATGTTGAAAATGTGCATTTAATATATTTCACAAATAAATGCTAAAATGATTTGAATTGTCATTAAATATCTAAAACTACTACATGTTTTTAATTATGAGGAACGAAGCTTGTCCTCAGTTATTTGGATATCTATTTGCCTGGTCATTAATGCAAGAATTATGAAATACATAAGGTATATATATATATATATATATATATATATATATATACAGGGTGATTAGAATTAAAGTTTAAGTTTCAAAACGCTATAAAAAAAGAACCACTGATGAGAATGATGTCAAATTTGAACGGCATGTTATTGAAGAAGGCGGAAAGCGTATGGCAGAAGAAACAATTTAGTTTCAAATTTTAACAACAGATGGCGCTGTAAGCGGCAGAATCACGACGAGAAATGAGAAATGATTCGTAAAACAACGGCTAAGGTGTAAGTTACACATTAAAACGCATTGACAAATTAGAATTGTTGAGTAATTTTATTTGCATGACTGTACATATCACATCGAAAGGGACAAATCGGTTTCAAGAGTTTTGCGGCGACATACCGCATAAGAACCATTCATCAAAGAAGTTCGGAAATGTCACGAGACTGGCGCAAAACATGTTCAATATGGTGTCCACCGTACAACGGTGGACACAACGGTGTGCGGACGGTGTCGGAAAGCGACATACAGCATGTTCCACAACGGATGACAGTGTCTCCGGGGTGATGTTCAGAATATGTTGCGAAATGCGTGATTTTATTTCCGCTAAATTTGCAATTGGAGCACGGAACACAACATCTTTGAGATAACCCCACAGCCAGAAGTCACACGGAGTAAGATCAGGTGATCGGGACGGCCAGGCTGTAGGGAAATGACGGCTGATAATTCGAGCATTTCCGAAATGGCACCTCACCAGCTGCTTCATGGGATGTGCAATGTGCGGAGGAGCGCCATCTTACATAAAAATGATTTCATCCACACATCCACTCTGTTGCAGAGCTGGAATGACGTGGTTGCGCAAAAGAGACGCATAGCGCTGACCAGTGACGGTAGCGGTAACAGGACCGGAAGCACCCGTCTGCTCCAAAAAATATGGCTGTAGGATGAATGATGCCGTAAAGCCGCACCACACCGTGACCTTTTCAGGATGAAGTGGTACGGGGTGCGTTGCCAGTGGATTTTCTGTTGCCCATATTCGACAATTCTGGGTATTGACGTACCCTGTCAGATGGAAATGGGCTTCATCTGTCCACAAAATTTTCCACGGTCATTCATTATCCACTTCCATGCGACCAAGAAATTCTAACGCAAACGTCTCCCTTGCTGGCAGGTCAGACGGAAGCAACTCCTGAACATGGCCAATTTTGTACGGATAGCATTGCAGGATGTTTCGTACAATTTTCAGCACCGTGATCGTAGGCCTGTCCAATGCTCGGGCAATTCCTCGTGCACTGCACGGTTGCACACCACCGGCCGACCCCTCCTTTAATGCTGTGGCCATTTCGTCAACTACCGTCGAATGCACTCGTTTTCTCCCTCTACCAGATTGCACATCAAACGAACCTGTCGTTTCGAATTTTTGCATCATGTTCTTCAGACCCACGACACTCATTGGACCAACACCTTCTTTTATACCCTTCAGTGTCCTGAACTTTTGCAGAGCTACTCTTGCACAATCATCGTTCTTGTAATACAGCTCGACCATCAGAGCGCGGTCCTGCAGTGAGACACGCATGGCAAAAGTCTGAGACGCGAAATGAGGAACAGCCGTGTACCTGGCGGTTTTATAACACTGAAATGTGTCGTGCGCATGACAGGCATTTTAATTTACATATTCTGCCGCTTACAGTGCCATCTGTTGCTAACTTTTGAAACTAATTTTTTTCTTCTGCCATACGCTTTCCGCCTTCTTCAATAACATGCCGTTCAAATTTGACGTAATTCTCATCAGTGGTTCTTTTTTTATAGCGTTTTGAAACTTAAACTTTAATTATAACCACCCTGTATATATATATATATATAACGGGTGCGTCATAAATTCGTGCAAACTTCAAAAATTCATAATAAAAGAAATAACGCTCGGAAAATTTTTCTGTTTGAGCCAATATGATCAGAGGGATTTTGGATTTTTTTCCATGTAAAAAAAAAAAGTTTGCAAAAGTAACCGAAAGAGGGCGCTCACACGTCATACTGAGACTTTTTATGCAAATCAGGCAAACACAAACAGAAAATCAACCATATCACAATAACATGAGACTGTGCATTTATTTTAAAGTAATAGATGTTCAACATTACCACCAGCACAAGGTAATAGGCAAGTGAGGCGCGTCACTACGCCCATTACAGTGGAGTGTAGCATGTCGCCATCGATGGCAGCGACTGTCTGTCGAATGGCATTTTTCAGATCCACCAAAGTGGTTGGGGAACCCCGGTACACACGAGACTTTAAGTATCCCCATAACCAAAAATCCGCCGGGTTCAAGTCTGGTGATCGTGAGGGCCACTGAACCTTACAACCTCGACTTATCACTCGGTCTTCAGTGAAAGATTAAAACAGGAAAGTCTTGACATCACGTAAAATGTTGGGCGGCGCACCATCTTGCATGAATGTGACAACTGGTAACGCATGTCTTTCCTGCAATGCAGGCTTAAGATGGTCACGCAAAAGCGTAAGATACCGTGCTGCAGTGACTATACAGGATTTCCACCCGAATACAGGACAAGGCTCTTCAAAAAAGAAAGGGCCCAGAATAAAAGACGCTGTGAAACCGCACCAAACAGTCACACGAGGAGAATGTAGTGGCCGGTTCAGATACTCACGAGGGTTTGAAGTCGCCCAGATATGACTGTTTTGCGTATTAACGTTATCATGCAGTGAAAAGTGAGCTTCATCCGTCCACATGACATTCAGCAACCATTGTGGGTTACTTTCCTTTTGTGCCAGAGCCCATGTAGCAAAGATTTGTCTTTCATCTGTATCTGCCGGTAATAACTGGTGAAGTGCATGGATTTTGTACGGATACATATTCAACATTCCATGCAGAACACGTCGAATCGACGGTTCCGGAATCCTCGTTCTTCTCCCAGCTTCACGAGAACTGCTACTTCCCGTTGATGTCTCAGCTGCAAAATTTTCCATGGAACTTTGTACAACATGGACGCGGTCCGCGCTCAAGTATGGTCTGCCAATTCGTGGACGATCCTCCAAACTCCCCGCTTCCTCAAAACGTCGTACTAAATTCAGTATCCCATTCAATGAAATAGGTCTTTTTCGCGCCTTCAGTCCTTTCTCCGTGCGAAACTTTCGCAATGCAACAGTTGGGGATTCACCATTCTTGTGGAAACCAACACTCGATCTGGTAAAGAAAGCATGATGCCGGCTTCGAATGACGGATCCATTTCCAATCAGGTGTTTTATTGATAGCTTGATTTGCATAAAACGTCTCAGTAGAACGTGTGAGCGCCCTCTTTCGGTTACTTTTGGAAACTTTTTTTTTTTACATGAAAAAAAAATCCAAAATCCCTCTGATCATATTGAAGAAAACAGAAAAATTTTCCGAGCATTATTTCTTTTATTATGAATTTTTGAAGTTTGCACGAATTTATGACGCACCCGGTATATATATATATCTATATCTATATCTATATCTATATCTATATCTATATCTATATCTATATATATATATATATATATATATATATATACACACACATATAATAAATGTACATATGTAAATATATATGTAAATAAATATGTTGAGAAGAGGTTCGAAGAATATATTTATTTGAACTTAAAAGGGAAATTTTAGTGTTTTGAATACTATAAGCAGAAAATTTTTTCAAATTAAAATGCCATGAAAATAAAAAAAGTCAAATGAACACATCTCAAAGGAGACATATAGCATACATCATATAATAAAATTACTAGATCAATATGACTCTCGAATAAAACAGCACCAGGAAAAGAAAATTTATCAGTATAAAATTTCGTAAGAATAATTTAAAAATGCTGACTAAATAAGGAAATAATGACTTTACCTTAAAAGCAATTTTTTATGATTAAAAAGGCACAAGATAATGCCTTTAATCATCGAAATTTCATGTGACGCAGGAAATAAAGTATACTTAATTATATTCTTGAAATTTTAAGATTTTAACGAGATAAATAAAACTATATTCAATATTTACAAAAAAATCTGTAAAAACCTATGTATTGTAAAGGAATGAGAGGATTTTTTTAGTTATTTTGTATATATATATATATATATATATATATATATATATATATATATATATATATATATACATAATTATTACATGGTCCATGATATCTCATCAATAAAAGAAGAACGAAATATTAAGAGTTGTAGACGATATGACATCTCAGAAAATATCTTAACAATACCTTTGAACGAAACTTTATAATTTTTAAATTATATTTAAGAAATATAATTTAAAAATGGGGGAGAAATGGGGGGCTCTATACATATCTGCCAAAATTAAACTAAAACTTCCACTTTTTCCACTTCCTGAACACTGCTTACAGCGAAACAACCGCAGTAAGTTCGTTAATACGTATTTAAATAAATTTATTTTACTAGCTTTGCCTATGAATGTCTTTTCACTGTAATGGGACAGTACTTGCAGTGAAACATGCAAATGAAAATTTAAATATAAACCCTATCGTCACCATGTCTGCTTTTACTGTTGCACAGTGATTCTTAGAGGGAAACGACTTCTACAAGTAAGAGTAAATTTAAATATTCACCTGAAGATCGCCAAATGTATTTTATCTGTTACAAAACAACTCTTGCAGGAAAACAACTTCTACAAGCAAGTACAAATTTAAATTCTAATTACGCTGCCGTTTCCAACTGTGTTGTTTTGTCACGCGATAACTTTTGCAAGGAAGCAGTCTCTACAGTTTGGGAACATTTAACTAATAACCAAATAATTTAAAACGGAAGCAAAAAAAAAAACATGCAATCGTTGTAAATTGGGTAAACAGTTGAGAATTCTTCGATAGTCATTTTATTCAAGTAACTCACAATAGTCCAACACATCGTAAATATATCATTCTTATAATCACTGGTATATCTTTTCAAAGAAATATTTTACTTTAATAAAATTTTAAAAAATTCTAAAATATTAAAGAGAATTCAGTGGAGATTTTACCGTGTTGGATTTCTACGTAGGTTTTATTTTTTTAAGTCTTTGTTTTTGTTTTTCAAATTAACAAAAGTAAAACAGTCTTTTTCATTTTGTCTAGATCAATTTGTCCACAACAAGATATTTATTATTTCTAATTTTTTAAACATTCGTAGCTAATTAATAAAGTTAATATTGATGAGTTCTTGCAAAAGTTATTGTTTTTCTATTTGGTTTTATATTAAACTTGTGACTTCATAGTTTAGTAATACGTTCATATTGAAGGACTGAGATATTGTTCAACCCTGTTATTAGACAAAAAGGAGTTATTCGTTTCTAGAGTTGTGTTATTGACAGCAGCCTGTTTCAATTATATGTAGAAAATAATAGCGTTTATTGTCTGAGAAATGGGAAGGTATATTCATTAATTTACAAATGAGGTATAACGATCTGAAAAACACTCAATTTCTATTACTGTTCACGACAGCAAAATTTTCTCGTTAAATATATTTTTATTTGAAAATATTTAATTTTTTCAGTAAAGGAATTCAGTTTATGAATGTCATTACACAGAGAAGGCTAAATCAAAGACCAATCAAATGGCACGCTACTGAGAATTTCTTCGTTGTTTATATTGTAAGAATCCGAATATAAAATTTCCATCACTGAATCATTTGATAAGAGTATAAAAGAAAATTATAAAGAAGTTTTTAAATTTTATTTCCTTTTTGATGCTTTTACCAATTGTATTGAAGTAAAACATTAAATTTTACTTTACTTAGCAAAATATGTCACTTGTCTTAGGCTTATCTTGATTGATATAAGCAGAGACACTTGTGGATCGAATGTTTTGACTAATGAATTAATATGCAATAACTCCCAAAAGTTGCTTAGGACAAAATCAGAAATCCTCCATCGATAACACATGAATGGTTAACTACTGGACACTCCCGAAAAGTCATGTCTCTAGCTATATCAACTCTCATCGTCGAAATAAACTTCTAGAAATTTACCAATATGGTTTGTATCCAAGGGAAAATTATATTTGCTGTTAATAGCTCAGAGACATATAAATAACTGTAAATAATATATTGTTCGTATTTGCAATAACTGGATTTCTCATCGTTACATTTCGTAACAGAAAAATCCGAAAAAAAAGAAAAAAAACTCTTCTTTTTTAATGATATACAATGAGCCCAACTTCATAAATCATTTATCTGTTGGAATTCAGTCAGTGATTGTTACTTCAGAAACATCTAGCAGTTGATCATTCGTGTCATGAGAAAGAAATCAGAGCCCTCAAGGAAAAGTCTCCTAACCTGCGCCAAAGAAGGTGCTTTGCCTGGGAATCGGGGTTTGATAAACTGTTGAGGGTCAAAGACTTTGTAATTTTAAGTTTGTAACTGCAGATTTTCTCTCTTTCCTTTTTTCTTCACGAAGTTAACTTTTGTATGAGGATAAAGGTTGTTTAATAGAAAGATATCTTAAGGATCTACCCATAACAGTTTTACTTATTAAGAAAAATTTTTGAACACAGAAATTTTTCCGCGTTTTTTTTTCTATAAATATTATTACAGTTCAAAAAATGTACGGTGGAATCTTCAAAATTTATTCAGTAATCTTTCGGTTCTATCTGTCCAATGAAACCGAAACAGCTAAGTGATACAACTCTCAGGTGGAATGTCACAACGATTTTTTAAAATTGGCAAATACATAAGTTTTATGTGCAGTAGTCTTGAATAGTTATTTTATTATTCGATTTATGGCTGTTATTTAAATTAATTGGTAAAAAACAATATAATTTTAAATTTGAACTACTTAATTTAATTTTATTGAAGACGGGGAAATGCTTATTTGCAGTAGTTGAATTTTGGTTTGCTTTAAATGTCGTGCTTAAAGGAATATATTATAATTAAACTGTGTTTGCATTTTTTTATTATTAATTTTATAATCTAGTGATATTTTTTCTATTTATAAATTCTAAGTTATTTATGTTATACCTATGTGGTTAGTCACTTATTATAATTAACAGTACTTCATACATTACTTGTTTTGAAGAGGACTTCCCTGCTGGAGACTAATGGTGTTTAGAGCAGTAATAGTCTGTACTTGACTTTAAAGTAATGGGCTTTTTAAAATTAGAACACAATACATTTTTCCTAAAACCTCCAGAGCATGTGAAAGAGATAGAAGTAATAATTTTGGAGCAAATTTTGATTAAAAAATGGTGAAAGGATAATTTAGTAACTATACATTTAAATGTGTTTGAAAGCTCATTTGTCTGTGAATATTTTCAATTTATGGCAAAACGTTTGCGAGAAAATTTTGGTTATACTTTAAACAAAGTTGACCTACGATATATATATATATATATATATATATATATATATATATATATATATATATATATATATATATATATATATATACGAGGGGTGATCAAAAAGTAAGGTTACAAAGCCTGCAAGGAAACGTGTACATCTTATTTCATAAAACCAATATAGTGAACTGATAGTATATACATTAGGTTATTTTTCGACATAGTCTATATATCGGTTTAGGCACTTGTCGTTTCGTGGGATGAGTTTGAATATCCCCTCTTGGTAAAAATCCTGTCCTTGCGTGTTCAGCCACGTTGTGGCGAGGTGTTTTACCTCCTGGTCTGTAGCGAATCGCCGGCCCTGTAGGTCCTCCTCAAAGTGAGGAAAGAGATGGAAGTCGCTTGGAGCAAGGTCCTGGCTGTAGGAAGGGTGGTCGATGATGTCCCAGTGAAATTTCTTCAACAGCGTGGTGGTCCTCTGCGCTGTATGAGGTCGCGCGTTGTCGTGAAAGAAGATGAAAGTCGTGAAGGAAGATGCTGCCGGTGAATTTCAGCCGCGCTTACATCTTTCGCCCATAGAAATCGAATAACTGAGCAGAGTTCTTCGCGAGACCAGTTTTCCAAACGAGTCGCCATTTCTGTTAACCTTCAACTAGTGCTGTAGGTCGCGAGTAGGTGAAACTCTCCACAGTTAGCGATCTCATGTATTAGAATTACCGTACACAACTAATTTCTGTATAACAGACGAAACTCCAGGAATATCGACCTAGTAACCTTAGTTTTTGATCACCCCTCGTATATATATATATATGTAATATCTTAAATATTATACCCCCCATTCTAGCATTTAAATTACCTTTCCTAAATCTAATCCCCAGTAATATTAATTTATCGCTTTAAAACCCTTAGCCAGAGAACTTCCCATGAATCGCATACCATTACATTTCTACACGTGTATATGACCGAATTCAGGAGTTGGTTAGCATCGCGAGCCCCTAAATCTACTGACCCTACAAATAATAGTCACATGTCTACCTCGCTCTCTCGCGTTTAACGTTGAAAGGTGATATTATTCCGAGCCATTCTTCTGGAATGAACGGATGTATTTTTGCTCTAATAAACGATGTACTAAGAAGTTTGGCCCGACTGCATTTAAATCTAAATTTTATTCCTTTCAGGCTGAGTCTAGCTCCAGCCATGTAAATATGAGCTAGTTTTTCCCTTCAGGTTATAATTTAAGGACGTGATGTAATGGATATATTACGCACACAGACACACACATATATATATATATATATATACATCATAAAGGTAGACATTTTAGAATTTAAGATCTAACAGTTGTAGATCTGTAAATTCGCATTCTGAAGATTGAAACATAGTAATAAAATACTAATATAAACATAAAACTGGACTGATCCAATTTTTTTACATACTTTTTGGCCATTATATTACTAAGAGCCTCTTATGTATGCTGAATACAAGAACTAGCTTCATAGGTGACACCGTTCTAGTTTTGAATGGTGTCGCTAAGAACATAACACTCATATCATATGCGCTACCAGAAAGAAAACTCCGGAGCAATTCAGGTCATTGATATACCCCTCCCTTCCAATAAAGCGTAAAATTATCTTGACAATTAGTCAAATTTTTTTATCCGATCTATTAGGATTTCACCCTCATGCTGGGGTACTATTCGACAAAACGGGGTAGTCAGAAAACAGAGAAAGAGGGGAGGAAACAGGTTTTCGCTCTTTACCTCATTTAAAGGTTTTATCCAGTATTTTGAAGACAGTTCTTTGACCTGCGATAGACCCTGAGGGGGTTTCTTTCCTTCAAGGCTAAGATGTCAGAGGTGATATTTTGAAACAAGTCTAAAGAGGCAGTGTGAGCGTTTAATTCTTATCGAGTAAGGAGGAGCAAAAAAATTTTAAAAAGAAAACTTCGTGACATTTAAAGAGTGGTTGTTTAACAACTAAGCCAGTCTGGATTCAGAACAGATCGAGAACTCCCATACTTTTTACAAAATAGGAACCTACAAATCTCGTCAGGGTACTGTTCAGAGCCAAAAATGTCAGGTAAGTTTAAGTTTGTGTTAATTTTAATTAGTATCAGTGTGGCCAGTGAAATATTTCTATAAATTCATTCGAATGGGCGTTTCATTTAAAAGTCTCATGAAAGTATTACGGATTTTCTTTAATCTCTTATGTTGCCAAATATTTATTAGTTAATTCTAAAAATTTATTGCTGTGAAAACTCTTTTTTGAAAATACTTTTGCTTCTAGTTTATAACTAGGAATTCAGTCAGTGATTGTTACTTCAGAAACATCTAGCAGTTGATCATTCGTGTCATGAGAAAGAAATCAGAGCCCTCAAGGAAAAGTCTCCTAACCTGCGCCAAAGAAGGTGCTTTGCCTGGGAATCGGGGTTTGATAAACTGTTGAGGGTCAAAGACTTTGTAATTTTAAGTTTGTAACTGCAGATTTTCTCTCTTTCCTTTTTTCTTCACGAAGTTAACTTTTGTATGAGGATAAAGGTTGTTTAATAGAAAGATATCTTAAGGATCTACCCATAACAGTTTTACTTATTAAGAAAAATTTTTGAACACAGAAATTTTTCCGCGTTTTTTTTTCTATAAATATTATTACAGTTCAAAAAATGTACGGTGGAATCTTCAAAATTTATTCAGTAATCTTTCGGTTCTATCTGTCCAATGAAACCGAAACAGCTAAGTGATACAACTCTCAGGTGGAATGTCACAACGATTTTTTAAAATTGGCAAATACATAAGTTTTATGTGCAGTAGTCTTGAATAGTTATTTTATTATTCGATTTATGGCTGTTATTTAAATTAATTGGTAAAAAACAATATAATTTTAAATTTGAACTACTTAATTTAATTTTATTGAAGACGGGGAAATGCTTATTTGCAGTAGTTGAATTTTGGTTTGCTTTAAATGTCGTGCTTAAAGGAATATATTATAATTAAACTGTGTTTGCATTTTTTTATTATTAATTTTATAATCTAGTGATATTTTTTCTATTTATAAATTCTAAGTTATTTATGTTATACCTATGTGGTTAGTCACTTATTATAATTAACAGTACTTCATACATTACTTGTTTTGAAGAGGACTTCCCTGCTGGAGACTAATGGTGTTTAGAGCAGTAATAGTCTGTACTTGACTTTAAAGTAATGGGCTTTTTAAAATTAGAACACAATACATTTTTCCTAAAACCTCCAGAGCATGTGAAAGAGATAGAAGTAATAATTTTGGAGCAAATTTTGATTAAAAAATGGTGAAAGGATAATTTAGTAACTATACATTTAAATGTGTTTGAAAGCTCATTTGTCTGTGAATATTTTCAATTTATGGCAAAACGTTTGCGAGAAAATTTTGGTTATACTTTAAACAAAGTTGACCTACGATATATATATATATATATATATATATATATATATATATATATATATATATATATATATATATATATATATACGAGGGGTGATCAAAAAGTAAGGTTACAAAGCCTGCAAGGAAACGTGTACATCTTATTTCATAAAACCAATATAGTGAACTGATAGTATATACATTAGGTTATTTTTCGACATAGTCTATATATCGGTTTAGGCACTTGTCGTTTCGTGGGATGAGTTTGAATATCCCCTCTTGGTAAAAATCCTGTCCTTGCGTGTTCAGCCACGTTGTGGCGAGGTGTTTTACCTCCTGGTCTGTAGCGAATCGCCGGCCCTGTAGGTCCTCCTCAAAGTGAGGAAAGAGATGGAAGTCGCTTGGAGCAAGGTCCTGGCTGTAGGAAGGGTGGTCGATGATGTCCCAGTGAAATTTCTTCAACAGCGTGGTGGTCCTCTGCGCTGTATGAGGTCGCGCGTTGTCGTGAAAGAAGATGAAAGTCGTGAAGGAAGATGCTGCCGGTGAATTTCAGCCGCGCTTACATCTTTCGCCCATAGAAATCGAATAACTGAGCAGAGTTCTTCGCGAGACCAGTTTTCCAAACGAGTCGCCATTTCTGTTAACCTTCAACTAGTGCTGTAGGTCGCGAGTAGGTGAAACTCTCCACAGTTAGCGATCTCATGTATTAGAATTACCGTACACAACTAATTTCTGTATAACAGACGAAACTCCAGGAATATCGACCTAGTAACCTTAGTTTTTGATCACCCCTCGTATATATATATATATGTAATATCTTAAATATTATACCCCCCATTCTAGCATTTAAATTACCTTTCCTAAATCTAATCCCCAGTAATATTAATTTATCGCTTTAAAACCCTTAGCCAGAGAACTTCCCATGAATCGCATACCATTACATTTCTACACGTGTATATGACCGAATTCAGGAGTTGGTTAGCATCGCGAGCCCCTAAATCTACTGACCCTACAAATAATAGTCACATGTCTACCTCGCTCTCTCGCGTTTAACGTTGAAAGGTGATATTATTCCGAGCCATTCTTCTGGAATGAACGGATGTATTTTTGCTCTAATAAACGATGTACTAAGAAGTTTGGCCCGACTGCATTTAAATCTAAATTTTATTCCTTTCAGGCTGAGTCTAGCTCCAGCCATGTAAATATGAGCTAGTTTTTCCCTTCAGGTTATAATTTAAGGACGTGATGTAATGGATATATTACGCACACAGACACACACATATATATATATATATATATACATCATAAAGGTAGACATTTTAGAATTTAAGATCTAACAGTTGTAGATCTGTAAATTCGCATTCTGAAGATTGAAACATAGTAATAAAATACTAATATAAACATAAAACTGGACTGATCCAATTTTTTTACATACTTTTTGGCCATTATATTACTAAGAGCCTCTTATGTATGCTGAATACAAGAACTAGCTTCATAGGTGACACCGTTCTAGTTTTGAATGGTGTCGCTAAGAACATAACACTCATATCATATGCGCTACCAGAAAGAAAACTCCGGAGCAATTCAGGTCATTGATATACCCCTCCCTTCCAATAAAGCGTAAAATTATCTTGACAATTAGTCAAATTTTTTTATCCGATCTATTAGGATTTCACCCTCATGCTGGGGTACTATTCGACAAAACGGGGTAGTCAGAAAACAGAGAAAGAGGGGAGGAAACAGGTTTTCGCTCTTTACCTCATTTAAAGGTTTTATCCAGTATTTTGAAGACAGTTCTTTGACCTGCGATAGACCCTGAGGGGGTTTCTTTCCTTCAAGGCTAAGATGTCAGAGGTGATATTTTGAAACAAGTCTAAAGAGGCAGTGTGAGCGTTTAATTCTTATCGAGTAAGGAGGAGCAAAAAAATTTTAAAAAGAAAACTTCGTGACATTTAAAGAGTGGTTGTTTAACAACTAAGCCAGTCTGGATTCAGAACAGATCGAGAACTCCCATACTTTTTACAAAATAGGAACCTACAAATCTCGTCAGGGTACTGTTCAGAGCCAAAAATGTCAGGTAAGTTTAAGTTTGTGTTAATTTTAATTAGTATCAGTGTGGCCAGTGAAATATTTCTATAAATTCATTCGAATGGGCGTTTCATTTAAAAGTCTCATGAAAGTATTACGGATTTTCTTTAATCTCTTATGTTGCCAAATATTTATTAGTTAATTCTAAAAATTTATTGCTGTGAAAACTCTTTTTTGAAAATACTTTTGCTTCTAGTTTATAACTAGGTATTGCGAGTTATCTATTGCAACCGAATTTTGCAAGTATCCTGTGGCAAAATGGTAACCATTTTCTCTAGCCTGTTGTCACTAATCATAATTAAAGAATGCTATAAGAGAAATAGATACCAGTGACGCGCTTGAATAATTGCTTGCAATAAATACATTTCGATATCAAACATGCTGATTTAAAAAATGTATGGTATTGCACAAACTTTCCTGTATTACAAAATACACACAATTCTAGTATTTCTGTGTTTGTCATACATAAAATATTAAACATATCAACAACACAAGGTACAAAATTTATTTAACAAACCAAAAAAATTACTTTTTTATAATATGCGCAAGTTACTTAACAATAATTTTCAAAGCATTATTTAAACTTTACATAAGTGTACAAATTTATGAATGTTACTTGATCCTGAAAAAACTTAGAGAATTTCATTTTTCCTTAAACATGTTCTTTTTAAAATAATATATTTTAAATAAAACAAGATTATGTTAAAAATCTAATAAAATGGAAAGAATGGGAAGCAGATGAAAATGTAACGTCTTTTGTGAAAAACCCATTTACAGGGATTGAGAGGAAACGGAAATGTTTTTGGCGATAGCATTAAAAGCGATAAACTGCCAAGCATGAAAACTTATTTCCACAACATGAGCTTGTTTACGTCCGACTAAGAAGAAAGTTTTTGCGAAGAAATCTTTCGTGTGGAATCTTTTCATGCGAGGAGTTGCTGAAAGGACAGGCACGATTTCTTTCGTATTTTACTATTTTATAGAATTTTGTCTTGGTTCTGCTTTCATCTGTGAGTAATCTAATACCAATTAATAAATAAGCATATATATTTTTGATTGCATCATGAGATTCTCTTCTACCGGTTTAAAGGTATATATAAATATAATAATATAGATAATATCCTCAATTATTGCAATGCATTTTTGAAATTTGATGCTTACTCCGAAATTTTCTTTAAGTATCTGATTCATATTTCAGCCTTTTAACCAGCAATCTTATACCTTTTAAATGTTTTAGTTTCTTTTCCTTTTATAATAATTTTGAAGGAGTAATAAACCAACTAAATTATACTGCTATCTATGAGAAAGTCACAGTAAAATTGAATAACTTTAAAAATAAAAACAGTAAATTAATTATGTTTAAGAAATACGCATTCAAAATCACATAATCTGTTTTAAAAGATGTAATTCCTACCTATTTTGACTATTACACATTCATATTAATTATGAAACATGAGTAATAATCTCTAATCCACATCATTGTCGTCTTTTAAAATTCCCTCTAATTTTGAGGATAAGACAGCCAGATAGCTCATTGCCATGTCATCCCTATTAACATGTTTCATTGTTTTATGCATGTATAAAAAAAGAAAATTTTACTTCAGAATTAGTATGAACTTAATCTCATTTTATAGGCGGCCAAGACAGCAAGTTTGATCTTGACAAAATAGTATCAGAAATGGCAAAACTTCCTGGTTGGGAATTATCTAAGAAAAGCAACAACAAAATGAAAGAATCGGACAGAGAAAATAATTCCGTTTCTGCAGCAACTTCAAGCACAACATTTAACAGAGGTAAGAAAACATCTTTTAAAGGAAATTCAATTAGTTTTACTTTGGTGAGAGTGATTTTTTGTTGTTGTTTCTAATGCCCCCTTCCTGGAAATTCCAGACCAAACATCCTAGGCCAACCATATAGGCTTCGGGATAGTGTGCGCGGCTCCGGTTTATATAGCACAACAAGGGTCGAGTCCGTCTCAGCTAGCTGCCACCTTAGTTTTGACCGAACACCCCCAGGGCTAGAATCTGGGGGGGGGGGGGATCGTACCCTCTCCCATCCCTCTGTGACCTCATAGAGGGACTTTCCTGTCTATGGATTTAACGTGTTCATATCCGGCCTAGACATGGAGGTATATAATGGTGCGTGTCGGGATTCGATCCAAGCACCCTCAGCACTGAAAGCCGGCACGCTACCACAAAGCTATTTCGAGCCCCATGATTTGTTAATTAAGTTGAATGTTGACACGTATTTATATAATTAAATGGAAATTTAATTCCTCTAGTTATTTACGCTTTTTTCTTACATACACACACACACATATATATTTTTAAGTGCTTAATATGCAAAAAGTTATATTAATTTAAAATGTAAATTTATGATAATATTAAATAAATTTATCAAATTAATAAATGATTAACTTAATACAAGTAAATAAATTTTGAGACCTTTAAATAATTAAGAAAGCATAACGTGTCTTTCAATAATAATTTAAAACATAGCTACTTTTCTCAAAGACTGTTATTTGATAGGAATGTCATTGAAGGTCATTGATCTCAAGTTTTTTTAGCTCGGGTCAAGATATTTTATTTGTATGTCTCATATCGTTTCTTTCATCAGTCATTTTATCAGTTTTAATACTGTGATAGCTCTCGCTGTGGGCTTACGTCGAAGTAGTTACAATATGTGTCGTAGTATTTTTATTTTTATTTTAGTACTTTTAAAACTTCCCGTGGTTAAATTTTTATTCATATTTATGACTTTTGCAATTTGTCATTAGCTAAGGGTGTCCAAAATAGAGATTTTTATTGCTTTTTATTTAAATGCCTTTTGTAATGATTTTTTTCTTTCATCTGTCTGTTTTTATATAAAATATCTTAAACTATAAATGATGCACTTTTATTTTTAATATTTTTAATCCCTTTAAAATGTATAAAAAATGTAATTTTTATTCAAAATAATTTTTGAAGATTATTAAAAAAATTTTACTTTAAATCAGAAACCCTGAAAATACTTTGATAAAAATGAAACGAAGCATCACTTTGCTGATTTTCCCTTTTCAAGGTAATTTAGATATAACCTTCTATGCATAGTAAAGCATGAAAAATTCCATCTGAAGATAAATTGACTTAAAGTATGGTTGCACAAAGTATGCATTGAGAGTACAGCTTAAAATTGTAGCATCTGGATTTATAATATGTGTTATTTCATTCTAAAAGCTCCAAAGGGTGTTTAAAGCTAAGGAAATGAAAAATGTACTGTTTCTGAGAATTTTGGCCTCTGAACAGTGAAAAAGTAAAGCATTAGAATTTTCATGTATCATACATTATGTAAAAATATACATCTTGAACGCACAGGTAGCTCTGAATCTAGGTTTCACCCCTCCCATGGTATCCTCAGGAAGGAATAACCGATGAATACTCTGGAAGGAAAGGAATTCCTAATGGGAAATTTCTCTCACTTTTTACGGCTATCAAGCCCACTTCGGAAAGAACCGTCGTCTATTACGAACTGTGATACAAAATTTAAGGCTTAAGAAGATGAAAAAATACATAAAGTATGCCAAATTGGCAATGCTTAAAGCAAAAATATACGTCTCAGCGTACAGGTAGCCCTGAACCTAGGTTTCATTCCTCCTATAGTATCCTCAGCAAGGGATAACCGATGAGTACCCCGGAGGGAAAGGAATTCCTAATGTGGAATTTCCCTCAATTTTTACTGGCGACTGCCAAAGTACAGTCTTCAGCCCACTTCGGAAAAAACCATCGTCTATTAGGAACTGTGACACAAAATTTAAAGCCTGAGAAGATGAAAAAATGCATAAAGCCTGCCAAATTGGCAATGCTTAAAGCAAAAATATACGTCTCAGCGTACAGGTAGCCCTGAACCTAGGTTTCATTCCTCCTATAGTATCCTCAGCAAGGGATAACCGATGAGTACCCCGGAGGGAAAGGAATTCCTAATGTGGAATTTCCCTCAATTTTTACTGGCGACTGCCAAAGTACAGTCTTCAGCCCACTTCGGAAAAAACCATCGTCTATTAGGAACTGTGACACAAAATTTAAAGCCTGAGAAGATGAAAAAATGCATAAAGCCTGCCAAATGGGAAATGCTTAAAGCAAAAATATACGTCTCCAGCGTACAGGTAGCCCTGAACCTAGGTTTCACTCCTCCTATGGTATCCTCAGCAAGAGATAACCGATGGCAAGGGGTACCCTGGAGGGAAAGGAATTCCTAATGTGGAATTTCTCTCAATTTTTACTGGTGGCTCCCAAAGTACGGTCATCCAGCTACTTTGGAAATAACTATCCTCTATTACGAATTATGATACAAAATTCATAGCCTAAGAAGATGGAAAGATGTATAAAGCCTGCCGAATGGGCAATGATTAAAGCAAAAATATATATCTCCAGAGTACAGGTAACCTTGGTCCCAAGTTTAATCCTTCGGGCAAAATGAAGCACCAAAAATTTCACGGGAATATTTTTTCTTGAGGGGGAAGGATAAATTTTGCTTTTCAGTCACATATCTCTTCACTTGATCCCATTGTAATAAAGATTAAATTGAAAAGCTGCATCATCGATTTGGATATACGTAGATATAAAGGATTTAACTAAGTCTGATTCCTCTTTAGTGCCTTTTATTCCTCTAAATACGGAGTTGAATTTTCAGTAATGCATCATATATCAGTTATAAAAATAATTTTAAAGTATACTTTTCATACGTCCTAAGAGGTTCTAGGAGTATTCAGACAATCAACGTTCTTCTGCGTCAGAATTGAGCAAAGTTGAATTTGAGACAATTTCATAATTTTTCTTATCATGCAGTAGAGACAAGTGTTAAAAATATTTGTATGAATCGAACAACTTTCTAGTTAGTCTACACGATAAACTTGATTAAGTTTTTGTCATAAATATGTAATATTTTGTAAAACTTATAAATTACGTTCCCAATGTAGCTGTAGGAGAGCCTATAAACGGAGCTTCATCCTGGCGCGTCAAAAGCTCTTTGAATTGGAGAGAAAGAAATGGCAA
The DNA here is from genome assembly GCA_907164885.2 of Dolomedes plantarius. Taxonomy (NCBI): domain Eukaryota; kingdom Metazoa; phylum Arthropoda; class Arachnida; order Araneae; family Dolomedidae; genus Dolomedes; species Dolomedes plantarius. Next base: position 37,547,419 of record OU015501.1, read on the forward strand.
CGAGGATCCAAAAGGTTAGTGACACTCCTTTTAAAATTATAAACGTCTTTGTTATTCTCTATGATTATTGCCCTCTGCATCAAGAAACATCTATTTTACACCTTTAAAATATTAAAATTTTTTCATGTACGATCTTCTCTTGGACGCAATTCATCATTGAAAATGCTTCATTAAAAGAACACACATTTAAATATGCATATAAGAGAGTAAACTTGACATTTGGTTTTAAAAATTTCCCATATATAAAATATTGTGTTGACGTTTGTGAGAAATATTTTTGAGGAAGTTTAATTATGTTTGAAAATGTTAAAAAAATCAAACATTATATTTACTTTCTAATAATATTATTTGTATTTTATTTATAGGAAATCCTCAATCAGAACTCTATACAGCGATGTACCTCAGATAGGCAAACAGTTTATCTTAAGTCTCTTTTAATACACATAATTGATATTTTTAAACCATCGCAGGAAATTCTTTCGAACCCAAATAAAGTAATACTACCATACCCATATAAAACCCAAATAAAGTAAAGGATAGGTTTTTTAAAGAGACAACAAGCATTCAATTTTTTAAAAACTTTTCGCGAATTTATTTGAAACTTGATTATTTAATAGGTTCAAATAATCATGATCAAAATTTGGGAGAAAGTACCTTGTGTAAACAGATCTAATTGTAAAAATTTAAATAGTTAAAATAAGGAGTTATCAATTAAATTTATAATGCTTCATCTGTATTGTATTTCTTTACGATGAAGAAATGTTTATTTATAAGAGACTCGCTGTATTCTAGATTCAAATTTATCCTTTATTATGAATATTCACAGCATTTATAAAGAAATAATGTACTCGTATATATGGATGAATTAAACAATTTTGAATTTCACCGAATTCTTTGTTCCTTTTTGGGGCTTCTACAACTTTACACGTGTGGTTTGGGATGCTTTGAAAAGAATCCGCGAATAGTGCGCCATTATGTGTGGTTCTGTACATTTATACCTACTCTGTCATATGATAATGATTTCCTTTAAAATCACAAATACCATTAATTATGTATTTTTTTCATTTGAATAGTATTTTCTATAGAGAGTACATTCAGAAAATCCAATTGTGATTATAATTTTATTCATATTACATCTGATTATACATATATATTTAGTATAATTTATTTAATATTATATATATAGTAATAAGAATCATTTTGGGGGTATATTATAGTTAGAAATAATCATAAAAAATTTTAAATATATAAAAGACATGGAATTTTAAAAATTGAGACAATGCACTTCAAACCTTTAAATACGTTCAAGTACATAATCTGTAAACTTAGGTATACTGTAGAACAGGGAAACTGCTAAGCTAAGTAAACAGTAATTTTACTTAGCTATGTAAACGCTATTTTTTAGGATTGTGCAGTTATAT
>OU015501.1:37553839-37608839 GCA_907164885.2 Dolomedes plantarius
TTAACACATCTGTACAGAACAAATTGAGCGGCGCTCGTTCGGGATTCGTACCCAGCACCCTCAGTACCGAATCTCGACGTGTTAACCACTTGGATGCTCCAGACTGACTCACGTCAACTTATGTCTTATCATTTTAACTGATAACAAAAATTGGGAATTGAATGTGGTGATTAGTTTTACATCTTATTTTTTCCGGCTGATGCACAAAATAAAAAATAAAATATTAATGAAATGAATTTTCACCACGAATGATGTAAGTAAGAAGGCTACAGAACTAAACTGATAACTGAAACCTATAAACCGGCAGAAAAGCCCTACATAAGAGAGTCACGAGCTGGGATGTGTGCTATATTGTCCATTAGTATTTTGCTCGTTAGTAGTAGAATTTTCGTTTGTTGTTAAATCATGATTTTACGTTTTGAAACTAATAACTGTAGAATTCTTTGTTATACTGTACACGGCTATATTTTAACCACTGCATAATAAATGAATATTTGAAATTTTAGGCCAAGGTTCGGGCTATCGCACCTACCAAACAGTCCCAAATATCTACCAGGATACAAAAACGGAGAAACTCTCTTCAAAAAACTCTTCAGGCATTTCAGGTAATTTTTTTGAAACTACGACACACTAAAATAATTTTAAGATCTTATATTTTGCTTTCTGCAACTCATACTTGTTTATATTATATAAAATACACATATATTTATCTAGGGACTGATGAAAGCCAGGTCGATAGGAAACTAATATCAGGGCATAGCAAAACCGAGATAATGCCAAAGAGCACGATAGGAAGTTCGGGTAATCCCAATTATTTTTTCTTCTTTCACATGTTTTGTGTTCCAGAAGATATTAAATTAGAAATTTTGTGACTTTAGGTACGATATACTGTTTACAGGCAAAACTATTAATTGTTGGAATGCTTCAACGCATTCGAGTATCATGTGATAAAAATATATGAAACTTTAGGTCAAGACGGGGCGTCACGTGTCGGACCTTATCAAGCATTGCGAAGATATAGTTACAGAAGAAACGAGAACCTAGCTTCAAAAATTGCCCAAGCTGTTTCAGGTATTTAATTTTTTAATATTATGTATTTGTATTGTTAAAAATATTCCCATGGAGTCACAGAAAGTAGCATGAAAAATTTTAAAAGGAACAAAAATATTTTAAATAATTTAAATATTTTTGAAAATTAATTTTAATGTTTATTAATTAAATATTATTATTAATTAAATATTATTATTAATTAAATATTTATTAATTTATTTATTAATTAAATATTTATTAATTAACATACTTTAAAATATTTTTTTAATTACCCAAGCTGTTTCAGGTATTTATTTATTTTTTTAATATTATCCATTTGTTTTGTTAAAAATATTCCCGTGGAGTCATAGAAAGTAGCATGAAAAATTTTAAAGGGAACAAAAATATTTTAAAGAATTTAACAGAAATATTTAAAGAAATTAAAAAAGATACTGAAGTACAAAATTGTAAACAATTTTAAAGAAGCATTTTTAGAAAATATTTATAAAATAAATCATATTTAGTATCTTAAATTCATGAGGAAGCTTCAAATTAAATGATGAATTTTTCGGCTGTTAACTAAGCACAGTCTGAATGCTATACAAACATTTTATTTGTATTGTTTGAATGAGTTTATATGATTCTAGGAAAAGATGTAAGAGAGGATCCAACGCAGCGGAGAACTTTTCAAAATAAAGGGACTCCAATAAGGGACGTTTCAGGTACTTTAAACAAAATCATTACACTGGCCATTCTTGCCTCTTTTCAATTCTTATGACACATAATATTCAATATCAATTTAATGAAACAAACTATTAGATATTACTAAAGAGTAAACTCCCATTAATGAATTTTCATAAGACTTACAAATGCAACGACTTGATCAGGCTTCAAACCTCGGATTTTTATATCTGGTATCCTGCTAACTGAACTTTTCGTCGCTGTAAAGAATTCTCATTTTTCGAACAACATTTCTCCCATTTCTCCTTTTCCTTTTTAAGGTCACTGACACAGCATGTTGGTCAACATATTTTGTTCCACTTACCGCTGATTTTTACCCTCATGGTTATTTGCCATCGACTGCCTAATTCGCCCTTAACGTTCTTTTCAACGGTTCGGCAGGCATCTCTATAATGACAAGTCTACTTACCATTTGAGTTAGAAATCTTTTTGTTTAATAAAGAGTGAAACAAAATATAGTTTATGCTGAGGAGTCTTTTTTTCTCCACAGAAGCATACAAAAATTACATTTCTATTTAAAACTTTGTCTTGATTTGATTTTTAAAAATAATTTTTCTACTCAGAGCCTTCAAAATTTTGAGTATACTTGCGACAGTTTCGGAGAAGTTATTAACGAAACTGAACTCGAGATATCACAAACAGGACTCTGCCCAACTGTGATGCAAAATAGCAGAAATGTTGACTTTTCATTGCTGCATCTTTGTTTATCTTCTAGTTAATCAGGTTTGCGTTTCCGGTTACACATTCCTATGTGATTCTGTTTTGTTTGTGGGTTTTCTACCTCCTCCAGAAAAATGCGATATTTCCGGCCATCCAGTGGAGTTGATAACAGTTTGGTCCGATTAAGTAAACAGCGCCCTCCAGCGTCAGGTTTGCGTTTCTGTTCTTACATTACTATGTGATTATTGCTCGTTTTGATGCCTACTATCACTCCTCTGAATTTGTCGGTCGAATTCGGCAACACCCTGTGTATGTATGTATATATCAGGGCCTCCCAGAGACTTTATGGGGCCTGGGGCAAACTTTTGTTGGGGGCCCCAAGAAAAATAAAAAATGGAAAAAGACGAAAACACACATTCAAATTAAGTTACTCATACTTAAAATTTTATTACATGAATGATTAACATAATTATTATGTTTCATTGCACTGCTCTGTTGTTATATTTTCCGAGGAAATCTAATAAATAAATTTTAAAAAATTTTTTGGGGCCCCTCCGGCAGTTGGGGGCCTGGGGCAAAGTGCCCCAGTTCTCCCCCCCCCCCCTGGGTGGCCCTGTTATATATATATATATATATACTTATATTCATGCTTGCATTTTATGAGAATATATGTAATTTTAGTCCAACATGTGCCTATGAAGGACAACTCGTGTCAAACCAAAAAGTCGGCTAGACGTTGGAAGAAAAAAGTAAATTCTGCTGACAAAACTCAGGAGAGCAACTCACAAAGCAGTACAGGTATTAAAAATTAAATTTAATACATTTGTCTTCCGCTTTTGAACTGTTATTTGCATTCTGCCATTGAAATTTTGTAAAATATAGAATAATCACTTATTGTTTCTAAGTTATTATATCTGTATTTTACAATATAGAAGGCAAACTTACTATATCGGATTATATCAATTTTTAGAGTTGATTAAATGACAGTTTGGGAATATAGTACTAGTAATTTTTTTTCTATACAGAGCTAAAATTTTTGATTACAGACTTCAATACAGAGAACCTTTGGCGTGTAGAAATTAAAAAAACTATATTTAAATCTAAAATATTTAAGATATACATAATGTCTTATGGTTGTAAAAACTATGTATTTATAATATTACATGATACAGTAATTTTATTATCGCAGTCTTAATTTAGATTTTTTTCCCATTAAAATTCATTGATATTTTTATCTGTTATTAAACCCAAGGGAATTTGATTTGACGGGGGCACATCTTGCACAATATTTCTTAATGCTTCTATAGAATTCCATAAATACTCGTATATAGATTATTTTTCGAGAAGTAAAAAAGAATAAAAAATTCTTTTATTATCTTTTTTCACTATAAAATGTCACTAATTACAATAAATTGCAATTGATCACAATTGTATGAATGGTGCTGAAACGCTGTTGCAAATGACTTCACAAATTATATATATAAACAAATATCTGTATTTAGTGTTTCAACATTTATTTTTAGACAGTGGATCAGGAACAGAAATTCAACCAGTGAATCAACCTCCAAAGCAGAAAAACAAAAATAAAAGAAAATATTACAAAAAAGTAAACAGAAAAGTCAAAGGTTCTTCCACATCAGGAATATCAGGTACAATGACAGTTATATATATATTTTCCCTCTACGTATATTTTTACCATGTTTTCATTAACTCGCTTTCTTGTTTGTGTGTGTGTGTGTGTTTGTTTGTCCAGTACAAATCATGCAATCGATTTTTAACTAACTTCCCGACTACCTAGACATTTGAAACTTTTACAATAGCTCAGAACACGATGACAATGCATTATTTTAATACTTTTAGCCATCTTTAAGCAGGATTGAATTCATTTTCAGTTAATTTTGTTTTGTAGACTGGTGCAGCCATCTGTCAGTCGGGGCGGGAACGAAAAGTTAAACGCAAGTTAACTTCCAATTACCTTCATTTTCTTTGAAGTTGATGCGATAATTCATCAAAAAAGTTTTAAAAAGTATTTATTAATACATAGAATTGTCAAGTTTATATGATTCAACAGAAAAATTAAAAACATGGTGCATAAAAAGTTCTTTTTATCTTGTAATTATTTCTGATTCAGTCGACAAGCGGGTTTGCAGTATTAGCATTTAGAAGTGCTAATAATATATACATATATGAGGGGTTCACAACCATAGTGACCCAAGTCCGTATTTTTTTAAAATGGAGATAGTTATGTTGGAGTAACTTAAAGACATGTTCTATTCACTGACATAGTGAATCAAGTGATTAATACGTTTTCACCAAAAACTCCGCTACACAAAACGTTACACTAACATTACACATACGTTACACATAAAACTTCAAACCTTGATTTCTCCAATTTAGTTTAGATGGACTTGGTATATATATATATATATATATACAGTGGACGCTCGTTAATGCGAACTCAAAGGTTCTCAGAAAAAAGTTCGAATTATCCGATGTTCATTGAAAATATATAAAATTAAAAGTGTATTACTGAAGAAGAAAAATCTCCTAGTATGTATAACCCCAGAAAACATATACTATGTTATCTAAAATTAAACATATTAAAAAGCAATACAGATTTACCTTAATCATAAAATAAAGCAGAAGATATGCAGCAGAAAGTAAACTTTAATTAAAAATATGAATTACACTTTTGGGAAAAACTGTAAAATGGATGTTTTGTTTTGTTTATGATGTTTGCATTGTTCAGCCAGCTTCTCGATTTGAAGTAAACATTTCAATTCATTTTCAGAGGAAGGTTCCATCTGAATAAATGCTATCAGAGTTTTAATAGAGTCCATTATGACTTGATCATTAGGACGCTTAACAGTCTCTGCATTCTCATCTGATTTCGACAAGGTCTCTTCTATTTCATTTTCTCGGATAGTTTTTATTATGTCATCATTGCTCAGTTTTCCACAGACTTCCACGTCTTCATCTACCCTTACATATTAAGAAAAAGTAACGTTATCACCGTTAAACGTTTTGAATTCAGATCTTCTTTTTCAAATCTGTATCAATATCGTCACATTCTTCGATATGATTGTTCTCTTCAGCTTGCATGAATTTAGCATGACGAAAGCAATTACAAATTGTGCTTTCTTTAACATCATCGGATGCGGCTTATAGATCATTTATAGCTGTCAGAAAAGTAATGTCGTAATTTTCACCACAATCTAAACAAAAATACAATAGCCACTAACTTTTAGCGGAAATACAATAGTCTAGGAATGCAGGCATGTGCCTCTTTACACAGAAAAGAAATACAGAGGATTTTGACACACAAAATAATAAATACAGCGTGTATTTTCTCCTTAAACGAGGAAAAAGAAATTTAATTTGTCAAATTTTTAGTTCGAATTAACCGAAGTGATAAAAATTTAGTTCGAATTAATGAGATATTTTTAACATTAATCCCAATACAAGTTTTTTTGGGCCTTTGGATTAAGTCGAATTAACCGAAAGTTCGATTTAACCGAGTTCGAATTAACGAGCGTCCACTGTATGTATATATATATATATATATATATATATATATATATATATATGTGTGTGTGTGTGTGTGTGTGTGTATGTCTGAAACAAATCTTGCCAGGCTTACGAGTGCGTCTTTAACTAAAACGATGGAAATTGTTAGTATATCTCGAGGCACCGTTTCGTGATTATGACACGGTAATAAATGAACAATGTGTTTGCCAATAGACACAAAAATTGTGGACGCCACTCATAGATGTTAGGGAGGGAGAGGGGGAAGTTGGTACGAACTATACGACAAAAGCCTAACACTAAAATTCAGCAAATAGAAGTAGAGTTGAACATAAGTCGTGATGATCCTACTTCGGTAATAATAGTTCATCGGAAGATACATAAAGCTGGATTTTATGGCTGTGCTGCAATCCAAAAGCCACTCATTACTGACACCAATGCAAGAAAACGTGTCCACTGGTAGCATATACGTCTGGATAACTCATTCCGAGGTATACCAACCAGACTGCTTGGTGCCCAGTTTCAAGAATTTCGTGGAGTGCTACCTCTTGTAATTCCTTAGAACCCTTAATTGTTCTTTATCGTTCTATGACATCAGACGCCTATGAAATTCTTCTAGCTGACCGCATGCATCCTATAGTGCAGTAGTCATTCCTTAATGACTGTCCATCCAAGATGATAACGCATCCATGATGCGTGCGAGGGCTCTCAGTTTGGGGTTTCCAGAGAATAAGAATGAGGTACAGCATTCTCAATGGCCACCTCAATTGCCTGCCCATGACGTTAATGAACATTTTGAGAGAAATGTTGAAACACATTCTCCCCCCTCCCACATCACTAGAACAGTTAGGACATATGTTGCAGGATGAATGGTACCAAATTCCAATATCGACTTATATCCATCACTCTTTCCCACGTCGAACTCATAATGCTATGCATTAAAAGTAAAATTCTGTATTGCATATAAAAAAATATATATTCCCGTACATTCTGGACAGTAGATGATAAAATGATAGAAAGTCCATAATAAATATTAACGATAAAAAATATCAGGGGCCTTTAAGTGTTGGTTTTCATTGATTAGAGAAAATTAAAGAAAAAGGTTAATTAAAGGTGTTTAAAACCTTTAATGAAAACTTTGTGGTTTTTTCCCTCATAAATATTTTTTTCAAACCAACGAATATAAAAAAATTCACCCTACATCTGATTAAGAAAGAAATTCAAAATATTTAGGTACAAAAAATATTTAGGGTCAAAATATTTAGGTACTGAAAGGTACAATTTTTTTCTAGAAATGTTACAACTCTCAATTAAGTTTGAAAGTTGTGGGTTATAACAGGAGCTATGTCCTTTTGCTGCAGATATGCTATCTTATCAATCTGTATACCCCTTCGGAATAAGATAAACTATCTAAACAAATGCTTTTATTTTGATATTTCAGCTAATGCGACAGCTCCTGGTGAAAAGGAGGATGCCAGTAAACATATATCCAGGCTGATTCCTACTGTTTCTGATGCATTACAACGAAATGAAATAAAACAGTTAACTGGGGTGAAGGAATCTAGTGTCATACAGCAATCTAATGTATCAGGTCAAGTTATTCAGCAGCAATTTACCGGCAACACAACTGCGGATACGTATGAAGCACTGCTTGAAAAAATAAAGAAAGACCCAGATTTGGAGTTTTCCTGCAGCGTCTTAAAAGCATTAAAGGGTTTGAACCAACAAAATAATCTCCTTTTCAAGGTCGGCGTCATCGCATCTTTACAAAGGGTGCTCCCTCCACATTTAGTAAAATTTGTGGCCCCTCCTCAGTGTCTGCTTAATACCCCTATACTGTCCACCTGCTTCCCCCAGATATACATGCCTCCACCGCCTGTTCCAGTTGCTCAAGCCTCTCACCGTGTGCCAAGTCAACGTGTTCAAAATGCACCAGCTCAAATAGGCATGCGAAATCTTCAGATGCTCAAGGCGGGATCTCTTCCCCAACGAGCATTCTACTGAGAAATTTACCCAAGTTTTTATATTTTTTTATTTTTTATTATTATTTATTTTTATTTATATATACATATTTTTTACATCGGCATTTTTCAGGAAAATCTAGTTCAAATTTCAGTGTCTAGTTTGTTGAACTGTTTAGAATTTTGATGCGTTCGGCACTGAGAATAATGTGGTAAATCAAATAGGTTTCCATATCCTGTTATGGTAACAGGAGGTTAAGGATTTTCCTTGTGGCATATATCCCACTGAGAAATTATCCGCACTTTTATTTTGGTGTTGTGGAATAAATTTGTCACTTTATTTGATTAGATGTTTTATATTTTAATTTTAGAAGAGATAGGTAAAAGATATAACAGAAATATGTTTTCTTTAAAGCATAACTGTAGCTTGGAGCTCTGATATGGAGGGGTTAACTCTTGGAGAGGAACATAATATTTCCTACATTTTTACATGCTTTGAACAAAAATAATAATCAGTTCAGAGAAATGGATATAATAACCCTTTCATTGGCTTAAAGGCCTTGCATTAGCTTCAAGGTATGTTTATATTTTCATGTCAAAATTTTTAAGATGTATCTTGAAGCTATGGGCTACATTTTTGGGCTACACGGGAAAAATTGCCTTCTGCATTTTATGCCCTTTCTGGGTTATAATTTTACTTTATCCATTGTTTTATGTGCATTTTTATACTTTTATACTTTTTATATTTATTATTATCACTCAAGTGATAACACTTTCCCTTTTGTTTCGCATATTATTTTTAGCAATATGTGCTCTGTCTACAGGTATAATTTATATTTTTAACGGAGGAGGTGTTTGGAGGTGTCATCATAAAAATGTTGGGTTTTTCATAGGTAAATAAAGGCAACATAGTTTTAATGTATTAAGATTGAAATTTAAGTATTATTTTAAATATTGAGATTGAAAAACCAACAGCTGATTAAATTTTTTTGTCCTCTTACAGAAGCTTTGTAGTGGGGAAAGTCTCGAAAATAAATAACTATTATAAGAAGGGACAAAAGTTAGACTATTATTTAAAGGCAAGAGATTGACTGTCACTCGTTTAAAAAATGTCATTTTTTTTGTTATGTTAGGTCCTTTGATTTTTACTTTTGGATGAGTCTACATTTATACTTTGTTTTTTTATTTTATGTTTGCTGTTCAACAAAGTTTTATTTATTTTTGTGTTCACTCCTTTATTCATTATATAGGCGCAAATATTTTGAATTATACATATTTTTGCCATAAAGTATATATTTAATACCCTAAAAGAAAGTATAGAAGAATTGAGATCTATAGTACGACTCTTGCACGTATATACATATATGGTCATTATATTCTTTACTGTATATTTTATTTGAATGAATAAAAAAAATTATTTAAAAGAATGAATGATTCATTGATTTTGTTGTTCTTTAAAATAATAGTTTCTAATTATTTTAATCTTAAATTAAAGCCTGTTGAACTAAGTAAATTAGAATATTATAACAAGGAAGTCAAGAAAACTTATATATGTCTTCAAGTGCTAGATTGAGAAAAAATATTTTTATTTCCATGCCTCTTTATATGGAGCCTCGAAAAAAGCATCACTCATTTAAATTTTACATAATTTTCATATACATAATAAAGGAGTATTTATCTATTGTATTAATATCAATAGCAAGAAAATGAGGTATAATCATTGAAACATTCTTTAAAAGTGATATAAAGCCTGATAGGGGTACCTTCCAACATTTTCTGAGAAGAAAGGAGTCAATAATACTCCACATGCATGTAAATATCCTAACTAAAAGCAAACACACACACACACACACACATATATATATATTTACATAAATCACACACATACACTTGAATTTTTCTTTAGACATTTAACTCCTTATTAACTGAGGCATTTTTCTTTGATAACGTCCAAACTTTTTTTTTTAAATGAATTGCTGTAATTGTTTTCCTCGACATTTAATTCTAGATTTTATTAGAGATTTTTCTCGTTATATTGTTTCACATTTTCTTCCGCATTTACCTCTCTTTTCTTAAGATAGAATCATCTACTTTTATGATTACAATTTATTCGACATTTTACACCACACTAACTGGGCCATTTCTATTCGACCATTTTTAACTTTTTTTATTATTTAAAATTTCCCACAAATTTCTACGTAATTTTTATCCTACTCTTTCCATTTAGCACCGCACGCTACACACATTATTATTTAAAAATTTTTAACACTTTTTATTCTACTTCTACAATGCTATCTTTAACGTGGAAGTCTCTATATTTTTCCAGGAGGTTTTGCTCTATATTTGACAACCATTGACTAAAATATTTTTATTCAACAATATTTATCCTTTTTTTAATCTAAATTAACCACACATTTCTTAAGATGGATTCCTATAATTGTTTTCGCGGCTTTTTATTGACATTTAACAAATTTTGGGAGATATTTTTGACGTATTATATTGAGATATATATATATCTCCATTTCCCCGAGTTTTTTTTTAAATTTTTAACACTCCATTTTCTATGACTCTGTTAATTTTTAACTCTTTTACTTCTATATTTACAGCACTTTTTTAAAGATGATATCCAGTACTTTTTCCACGTCATCTTTCTCGATATTTATCGCCTCTTTTAGAAAGTCATTTATAAATTTACAATATTTGAAAACTTTTTTTCAAGATTCATTTCTGAAATTTTCCCCGAGTTTTTCCTTGACATTTAACACCCCATTTTTTTTAGTCACTTTTAATCCTAATATTCTTACACATTTTACTCCCCATTTTTCGCAGTTTTCTTAAGGTGACTGCCTACGTTGACTATTTTGGCCAATTTCATTTTTTGCAAGAATCGTGAAATTCAATCTTTTCTCTTTTCAAAACTGTTTTGATTTTCATTCTACATCAATTAGAAGCAGAGTTATAGCTATCTAAAAAAAACATCTTCTGCTACAAAATTGAAGTGTGTAAGGTATACACAAGATTCGATTCACAAGAATCGAACTTTTGAGTGAATGAATTAAAGAATCTGCTTTAGATATGCTAATTTCGGCATACGCGCTTAGTATAAATACCACGCAGCGTCATTAATGAAAAGGGGAGGTTGTTAAGGTTGAAAAGGTGTTATCCTGCGCTAGTGCTTAGCGGGCCAGAAGTTTACGTGGCAGTACTGCTGGTTTGACTTACTGTTCGTGAGTATAGAAAATATATTGTTCTTGAAAGCTGTATTTACATTCCGTACAAGTAGTACGCATGCTTATTGCTGTAAAAGCCAATTATATGTGCAACGAATTCAATAAACATTGTTTCATGTATAAACTGTGTGTGGTTCAAATTCAAATAGAGAGCCACTTCAAATTATATACACCCAAGTCTGGGTAGAAGTGAGCATAGATTCTCTATAAGTGACAAACAACTTTAAATGCATTTTTCTCAGAATTGTGTTTTTTATCATAAATCTCTACGGTTATCATGATATCTCCCATAACAATGTATATAATTTGATAAAATTTTCAGGAAATGTTTAGATGCTATTGTTAATGAAATGAAGCACAATAATTGGTGTATAATAAATAGTTTTTTATTTGGGGATGTTTTTATAAGGAAAGGAATGACAAATCAGGGAAAATTTTCATATTGGAACATAAAATTGCGTGTATTATTTTTAATTTTAAAATTTCCCTTAGATTGTAGGTCATTTTAAAGATAACTGTCATTTGTATCATGGGGGAGAAGGAAATTAAAATAGTAGCATTAGGATTTTGTGCAGAATGATAGGCGTTTTAGCTAAATTTCATTAAAAATTACTTCAAATTGACCAATTTATAAAAAAATTATGCTATTTATTGATAAGTTTTTGTTTCTTTTTTTAATTTTAAGTGCTATTTTACCATAAAAGACCAAAAAATCCTCTTAAAAATTATTTAAAAAAAAAAATTGACTCCGAACGTAGGCAGTCACCTCAAGTTGGAATAGTATACTTTTATACGACCTTTTTCCTCGTCATTTAACAACACATATACCGAAATGTTTTTATTTGACAATTTTAACACTTTTAATTCGATATTTACCGTACAATTTTTAGCATGGAATTTTTATACATTTTCCTTGACTTTTTGTACGACATTTAAAATAATATTTCTTTATGGAAATTTCTTGATAATTTTAAACATTTTCAATAAATGATAATTACAACCACTAAATAATTTTTAACGCTTTTTTCTTACTACTTTTTCAAGGATTTTTAAAACTTATTCCGCATTTTTCTTACAATGTAATCCTATACTTTTCCCAACATTTTACCTCGACATTTAACATCATTTTAACAAAGACATTTTAATTTGACAATTTTAAACCATTTCCCACGCGTTTTAAAGGTGGATCCCTGCAATTTTCAATCGACATTTAATTCCATATTTTCTAAAACATTTTTCCGGCAGTTCTTAACACTTTTTCATGGATATTAAACGCTTTTTTAAAAAGTTAAATTCCTTTTTTTACACGACTTTTTCCTTGACTTTTCACTTGTCATTTTTTGAAGATATATTTATTCTACAAATTGTAAAACTTTTATCAGAAATTTAACGCACACTTCTTTAAAAAGGACTTCGCCAATTATTATTTGAATTATTCTTTCACTTTCAACACCGTAACTCGTTTAAGTTTCGACAATATTCAACACTTTTTCTTAACTGTATTTTACAACTCATTCTTTCACGTTTTCCGAGATTTTTTATCTCGAATTTCTTTGCGAATACATCCCACGAGATTTCCATCGACTTCATCCAGCACATTACTCCACGTCCCTTTCTAAGCCATTTAAACTGACTTCGCTCATCTAGCTGCCATATCTTCGACTATTTCAGTCACTTTTGATCCAGCATTATTTGTAACATTATCCCAATACTTTTCGTTCGACCTTTATCCCGCCGCTCTTACCAATCCTATATACCTACTATGATATTTGAGCCATTCATAAGCCAAATCGGTCAAGTCCACTTTTTGAAATTTTTTAAATTTTAGTGTCGAAGTACTTGATTGACTCCTAACTATTTACATGCACAATAAATCTATGGTGCCCGGTATAAAGGGCTTAAGTAAAAAAAGTTGATTTTTAGATATTTGTTAGTATTGTTAAAAAAAAATCTTTTGACTTGCATAAAAGGCTCAAGTTTTTGAATTTTGTATACAAAAGTACATTTCTTTGTACAAAAGACTCAAGTCAAAATTATTGTTCTGAGATTGGTATAAAAGCTAATAACTTGGTATATTTAAATCCCTGTTTCTGACTTAAGCCCTTTGTACCGGGTACCATAGAAATTTCCCAAATAATATGGATTAACACCACTAAATGACAAAAATTTTTTGGCCGTCGAATAATAAGTAACTTTTTTAGAATCAAGTTAAGTCCATACTCTAATGTTGTTGCTTATCCCACCCGATCGACAGAAACATCAGATCAGGTCCATGAACACGTGAGTTTTCAAAAGATGAAGAACCGCGCTAGGATTGGAGTACAGCTGGCTCCTCTGGCTACCAATACATGTCAAGATATGGACAGGAGTGGCCTGAGCAAAACTGCACCTCGGGCAAAGGGGGTAAAGTTCAAAGCCCGACACAAACCGTAGAGCATGAAGATGACCTCTGAGGAGCCTGGCCAGATCTGTCTGATTTTCCCTGCTGCTTGCCCCATTCAAAGCTGCACCAGGACGGCCGCAATCATACCACTCATGAACGGGGTACTTTCTCCAAGAGGAGTTGATTTCAAGTTTGACCCAAGAAGCAAATTCCTAGGAAGAAAGACAGCCCCATCAAAAGAACCTTTAAGGCTGCCCTCTTTGGCCAGACCATCCGCAACCTCGTTACCGTAAATATCTACGTGTGACGATACCCACTGAAAAATTATCCTATTATGGGCACTCAAGCAGCCCAAATGCCGGACAACATTTACTATCTGTCACCATGTTTCCATCATTCAGCCAGGTGCTGAATAGAACTACGGCTATCACTGAGAATCCAGATGTCTGTATTTACTCCCTCATTGACACAATAATTGAAAGCCTCCTCAATAGCTATGAGTTCTGCCCGAAAAACTGAGCAGTATTTGGGGTTTCTCCTACATGTCCTAAAGCCATTCCACTGCTTGATGTGGCTGAGATGGCGATACTCTAATGTAAATCGTTGAATAATGCAATTCAAACGCAGAAGCAAGTACTTAATAATACATATGACATTTAGCGTTGTTTCATCAAAAATAAATAAATAAATAAATAAATTAGTCAGTTACAGTCTAACTGCTGCAGAAGTAAGTACTTGTGAATTATTAAACAATTATTTAAATTTTTTTTCTGTAGTAAAAAAAAAAAAAAATTCTAAGACTGAATTGGATTTTATTACTTTTTTTCACTTTCTAAATCGATTAAATCCGTTAGTCATGCAAAAATTGTAATAATAATAACGATTACTCCAAGGTTATTCTATCTTATAGATTTTATATGTCGTCAGATAAAAGCTACATCTGCAATAATACATTCTACAATGTTTATTTGAAATGATATTTTCAAAGGAATTTTAAAAAATAATGTATATTATTTTATCTCTTCTCTCCACTTTTTGTTTTATGGACTTAATCAATTTGGCGCTGTCCAATTTTAACTCATATCCTACGTCCATGCAAACGAAGTGGTCTGCTGCTGCCATCTCGCTATAAACATCAAAAACTAAAGAGCATATTCATGATTTTCCTTTCCTCTCGCAGTGTCACTTCAATGTAGTTTGAAGTCTGTGTTACAAGTGCTCGTGCTCGCACAAACGAACTGATTTATTATCTAATTTTCTATCATTTGTTACAAGTTGGTCGACAGATTTCTATAATTCAGACGTATTATCTCATCGCTTTTCCCAGCAATTACTTATCGCAAGGTCGCACGCGTTGCATATTTAACAAGCCAATCTTTCAACTAGAATACTTTAAAATTTCTGAAGAATAAAGTTTTTAAATTCGACAAATATCAATTTTGGGGCAATCTGAGCTTTTACTGGTGACATCTTTAGGCAAATATTCAAATCTAACTCCTTTCCTTTCTCATTATCAATACCATTATTAAGAAACAAATAATGCGAGCAAACTAAATAGATTTGCTTCAAATGTAAACAGTGTAAAGTATAGACACCTAAACGTACAAGGCGCTTAACTGGATGCTGTCGATTCGAAGAAATTAAGAATTTACTGTGACAACGAATCATCTGCTGCAGAAAAAAAAAATTAAATGCATAATTTTTCCTCTCCATAAAAATAAAAGTCGTGTTATTCTCTCAGAAATAAATCATAGTAAATTCTATTGCCTCTCCCTCCCCCCCCCCTTTACTCAAATAAGTCAGAGCTGAGACGATTCCATAACTTTTCCAATTATATGGGTAGACTACAAATTAGGAGGGGCACTGTCATCCGAGGGCCAGGTGTTGCCTAAAAAATGAGCTAACTTGATTCGCAAGGGAATTTCTAGTCACCACTTTGAACTTAGGACCAGAACATTAACAAAAGTCAGCTTCTTTGTCACTCTCTTAACTCCGCAAATGCAACCACGAAACAATGTCTACATATTAGCTATTTTTTTTCGGAAATTATTTTAAACTTTTTTAATCCACTTTTCTTCTAAATACACGTTAGATAATAAATTTTGTTAAACTGATTAATTAAATAAAAATTTTCATAACGGTGACTCACCTGGTATTTTATTTTCCATTGACCTGCTTCGGATTGAGGGTTTCCCATCTCCTGCCAACATTCTCTCACAAGTCGAAATTTTTCTTTCCTTGGTGCTAACGAAATTAGAATGGCCGGGACCATTGTGTGTATATATATATATACATATATATATATATATATATATATATATATATATATATATATATATATATATATATATATATATATATATATATATATATATATTTATTTATTTTATTTCCAATGGCAAGGCAAAATACCAATACATATAAAAAGATAAAATCACAGTACAAAGATAAAAACATGTACATGAGATGGCGAAACTGAAAACGGGGTATAAGACCGAAGTCATTGCCTTAAAAGTTCTCTTGCTTCCCAATACCTTGAGAACACAGTGTGCAAGCGGAGGGCCCCACATCGAAGCAAGTGGTCCCCGCCCATCTCTTCTCCAGTATCACAAAGTAGACCAAAAGGCGTGGCGGAAAGGCCTATACGTTGTAGATGAGCAGAGAGACAATCATGGCCCGTAGATAAACGGAAGGCCGCAACTGCATCACGTCTAGGTTTGTCCGGAATTGAAGATCGGCTTAACCTCCCCCATCTTTTTAAGCCTGTTCGAGTCTGAAGATCCCGCAATGAGTTAGTTTTACATAGATTTTTCAGGAACAGTTTTATTTTCCAAAAGGAAGTTGATGTATTTGGATGTTGTAGTATATTCGCACCCTTTTTTGCAAGGGAATCTGCTTGTTCATTACCCCAGACACCACAATGAGCAGGCACCCATTGGAGAACGATTCGTTTTCCCCTCAAATTCAAATTTCTCAAAAGCTCTTGACATCGAGAAATCTCAGGTGTCAGGGGGAGTTCAACAGAGCTAATTGATTGAATGGCTGCCTGTGAGTCCGAAAAGAGGACTGCATTTTCAAATTTGTGTTGAAGAGCCAGCAGCTGCTGTAAGGCTATGCTCACGGCAACCACTTCACCATTGTATATATATATGTGATTTAAAAACAAAACAAACAAACAAAAACTATCAGGTTTTTGGATATCTTGTAACAGGGAGTTAAATCCTGACCTTGTAATTGAAAAATGCTTTGTAACTGAATTTTATGCGAACATCTAACAAACAAGATCTCTTTTTTGGGAAATAATTTTACTGTGTGGCGATGAGTATTACATGGTTTCAGCATACTGCGGCGAATGAATTTTCACAAAGAACAATTTGTTTCATGTGCAAGCAAAAGATAGAGCCACTGCATGAATAAGAGTTTGAAAGTTCTTTTCTTACACTGATCTGTAAATAATATATTTTTTTCACCGTGACCCTACTATAAAAGAAAGAGCATCATATTGTTATCATCTATTTATCCCATATAAATTAATGTTGAGGAATTCTTATTTTGAAATACATTATATGTGTCAATAACTCCATTCGTTGCGAAGAAATAACAGCAATCGCTAAATTCATTCGCTTACGGTAAAAATAGAATACATTTTGGGGTTAATTAATTGACTTTTCAACGGAGTTACATTACTTATTTTATAAGAAGTGATACTGTAAATTTCTGAAAAGATGAGGCTAAAAATATCGACAGTTATTTTTAATTCTAGATTCCATAAATTTTCAAATCCGAAGCGACTCCGAAGATTTAAAACCCCCCAATCAGCCCTGCTAAATGGCCCTAATCATTTAGCCAACCAGACTCTTTTAATTTTTAAAACAATATAGAAATGACAGGTGAATAGTAGACGCAGGTGGAAAAAATTGTTCAACATTAAAAAACTAATAGATATTGAGATGCCTCATTTCAGAATTTGCTAAAAATTCAGTTCAATCCAGATGTTTGTTTTTGAATGTTGATAGAATGAAATTTGGTTAAACTTCTCAAATCATGCACAAATGATTTTCCTATTGTTGACGTTTAAAGAAAAAAATGCTGACCAATACCAGGCTAATATGATAAATTTGATTCTAAAATTTAAAAAAATAATCATTTCCGGATGAATAAGATCTAAGATAAAATATTTTACATCCCCGAATGATTTGAAGTAAATTATTCCTTTTTATAAATAAACGAAGAAACTGTTTTTAATGAGTAGGATTTTATATTTTGTGGTAAAAATGATTATAATTCTGGTGAGGGTTCATCTTTGTTTATTATTTTTAAGTGGCGGAATGTGTCTGAAACTCCTTACGTTACTCCAAAGACCATTCTCACGTATGTCCGCAGAAGCCAGTGAAAAATTTCGGCTTTTAAAAGAGCCTAAGCGAGGGATGCGGAAACGTGTTTTGGATGCAGGCCATAGGTGCAAAATTAATGAAGTGGGTCATTTCTGTTTAAAATTTAATGCATTTTATTGAAAAGTATAGATTATCTAAAACAAATTTTTAAATTAATTGTATTGTAAAAACAATAATATTGTAGATACAAAAAATGCAGTTCGTGTTAAAATATTTATTTATAGTTTGCGACGATGAAAAGAACTGTGAGAAAAATGAAATGACTATAATAGTCTGACTTAAACTGAAGAATAGTATCTCTAGAAATTTTCTTTCGAGACACATGAAGACTCATTATGGACAGAAGACCCTTTGCCCATTTTTATCCTGTATTCTTCCTATCTCCGGAAGATCGTGGTATCATCTCAACTATAGCCAAAAGTGAGAGAGAGGTGGGGAAAGAGCCAAAATAATATTTCTGGGAGAAAAACACACGGCTCTCATCAAGCGATTGGATTCAAACTACTGTCAAAGGTAAGTCGAGGTCACCTGCTTCGAACCGGCTATGTATGTATTTCATTTAAGGAGGGTGATATCTTAATCCAAAACTTCTTTGGCTACATTTGTATAAAACTGTAAATTCAGTTCCTTTATATTAGCTTCAGAATTTCTTACCTGTGCTCAATTTGGTTGAATTAACCGCGCGAGAGGAAAGGAAAAGCATCGTTATTCACTTACGTTTCCAGTATCAGCCACTAGATGGCAGCAGTAAAATGTGGCAATTTCTTATGTTCTACTGGATTGTAGTAGCAACAGAAGCTAAGCGATATGTACTTTTCTTCATACCGTTGGGAAATTACGCTTCATTTCCTTCCTTTGCTTCAGGTAGAAACGAAAATGGAAACATGTAACTCATTGGAAACTATCAGTGTAAAGTTCTAGGGAGAAGTTCTGAAGTCATTCACTAGGGTCCGAAATCGATGTTTGCTTCACATATATTAATTAATTAATTAAAAAAAAGGCTTTGTCGAAAAAAAAATTCCAGTGAAAAGTTGAGCTTATTAAACTTCTAGTGTATACTATTATGCCATAAGCGTCAGCAGAGAAATGCTTAATGATACTATGTCTAAATTCTTTATATCTATAAACCATCTTGTAACGAATAATAATAAATTAGAGTTCAGTCCTAAAATTGGAAAGATAATTAATAATACGATATATGTATAACTGGTGACGAATACAGATTTGCCTTTCAGGGTGAAGGCCGTTTCTGATGTATATATTTTTTATTTCTAAGGAGGCCTGTGAAAGTTTACAATAGAATTATCTTAACTTCTACGGGGTTCAGTCCCTCTCTACTCGTGGTTGCGCCAGTGCGTAGACTTAAGAAACAGCGCATCTGAAAGGTTTTTAAAATTCGAATTTATGTGCAGATTTAGCAAATAATTATTAAATTATTTTACAGATGGTAACTCTGTGAAAAACTGTTTTTTTTTTTAAGCAATAGTAAGTTGTGTGTGAGAATGTTGGCAGCATCCATCACTATTAATATTGTTTTTGGAAGAAACTTCAGGATGAGCGCTGTAACTAAAATTGATAGCCTTTGATAAAAAGTAGACCAGATTCGTGTGGTTAATAGACGGGGAAGAAGGATTTCTCCATTTTATGGAGATATCCTTCTTCCCCGTCGAGAACTAAATATCGATATTTAATTCGAATGAGGTTTATTTGTTTTCTTGATAACAATCTAAAATTATAACCATAATAATTACTACAACTCCTTATAAATATTTGTATCTTTTATATTTGTAGCTCTCATTCAGTGTATAACGTGTTAGAACTATTTCGAATTTCATACTTTGCCATAATTAAAATGTTATCGAGACAGGGAACTATGATTTGTAGATGGATGTAATTATTTTTTCAACATTTTACGTTTTGTCAGAATAAAAAAGAAAAAAAAAATTGACATACAGAGGATTTTAAAGCATTTATTACATTTCAAAACCCGAATGATGGTAAATAGTCCAACATTGTCATCGGATAAGGTTAAGAAAAAAAAAAGCTCGCATTCTACACATTTCTATAATAATACGACGTACTTTCCAGGTATTTCAAGGACAATGTTATTCTCAAGTTGAATCGATATAGTGGTAATCACCAAATCCATGTCGTCGTCTGCGGAGATAGTATATAACAAGTGCGAAATTTAGGTCCAAGCCAACGTGCACCCTGGAGACATATATTTTTGCCTTAAGCTCATCCTCTATAGCCCGCTTTATGCTTTTTCTCATCTTCTACTTCATCAACTTCATCTTATTCTTCATCATTCCTACTGGATTCGCTCACCTCAATGTTAATCAATGGAGAAAATTTATCTACTATTTACAGCTACATAATTGCTGAAAATCAAATAAAAAGGGTATTTTCAGATAGCCTGAACTTTTCCCCACCCTGCAACAGGATTCATTTTATAAATTTCGTCCACCAAAGGAATTGATGAGAGTTCAAAGGCGTCTCAAGTGCTACTTTTTGTCAATAAGGTGCCGACAGAACGATAAACTCGTGCGACGGATTCGTTTAGGTCATCACTTGCACGAGTAACTTGATACCTCCACCCCCGTGATTGTTTATGGGATGCATTTAGCAGACCATAGTTGTCTAGGACTAAAAAAAAATTACGAAGGATTTTCATGAACTATCCAGCAGTATAACGTCAAAAGGCGGGATCGCTAGTTTTGCGGATGTGTCAGAGACCACATAACCCCTATCTTCTCGAGATTTTAAAAATCTCGGAAATTTGAGTATCCTGGTGGTTTCGGAACTCCTGACGCGTGAGGAGCACGTGGGATCGCCCCGAAAGCACGTGTTTCCTCGATCCGTAGCGGGAAAATCGGAAATTTCGATAATCTGCCGTTACCGCTTTCACGGTTAATACGGAATCGGCGCCAACGCTGTATTTTAAGCTTTCTTGGAAGAGGTCTTCTGCCGTAATAAAGCTTTAGCACGAGTTAGAGACGTCTTTGGTGCTACCTTTTGCCAGTAAGTTGTAGAAAAAACGATAAATGCGTTTCCTTGGAAAGGACTTTCATGAACTATTTAGCTGTATGATGTCATACGGCGGGATCACTGGCTTCGTGGACGTGGCGGAGACCACATTACCCCGATCTCCTCGGGAGTTTAAAAAACTCGCAAATTCGAGTACCCTTGAGGCTCTGCGACACCCCACGAGTGAGGGGCATGTGGAATTGCCCCGAAATTTCCGTGTTTTTTCGATCGGTGGAGGGAAACGACAGGATTTCGACATTCTGACGTCACTGCTCTTAGGCTTGATTCGGAATCTGCGCCAATGGAGTATTTTCGGGTATCTGGGCAGAGGCCTTTGGGAGTAATATAGCTTTAGGATGAATTAAAACACACTATATCAGTGTAAAAGTTAGTTGTTTAGTATATAAACACACTGTGTTTAGTATATAAACACACACTGTGTTTAGTATATAAACACACTAAACACAGATATTCCCCCCAAATAATTTAAATTTTAAAATATTATTTGCAATTAAAAAAAAAACGAAAAATGCTCGAAGTTGTAAAATTTCTATCTCTATTACAGAGTACAATTTAGAAAAAAAAATCTTTAAATCCATGTTGGCAAGCCTTGGACAAACTTTTTCCATAGGCTAACATTGAGGGGAGCGGATCCAATAGGGTTAGTACTGAGCAGCCTTAATTTTGTACCATATTTCGTGATAGACGAGGGTTCTTTCCGAAGTGGGCTATTTGACTGCACTTTATCAGTCACTAGTAAAAATCTAGAGAAATTCCGCATAAGGAGTTCCTTTCCATCTAGTGCACTCATCGATTATGCTTTGCTAAGGAGCACATAGCTAGGTCCAAAGCTACATGCACGCTGGAAGTGTATGTTTTTGCTTTACGCTCCCCAATATATACACTTGACATGTTACAGTGAACGTTTTCTGGCATTTCGATGAAAATATAATAGGAAATAAATGGAGTAATTTTTGTAATATTTTCAAAGCAAACTTGCAAATTTTCTTCAATATAGTTTACAAAAATAACTCTGCAAACTTTTCAGGTATTTCAAAAGAAGTGTAATACTAACTTGACGCCCGGTGGCGTAGTGGTTAAAATCGTCAAGCTGCCACACCACAGGTCCAGGGTTCAACCTTCCGACTGGGCAAGGTAGACTCATGACTTTCATCCCTTGAGTGGGTCGATAAAATGAGGACCAAGCATTTTTGGGAACTAACTCTGGGGGTCCCGCGTCAGGTTGACCATCTGACCGAGACATTCTGTATGGCACCCCAAGCCCACGGTTTTGAAAGCGGAGATGGGCACCACAGACCGTGGTCCACAGTGCTGAAAAGCAATTCGGACTGTTGTGCCATGAGTTAGTTTTAGTAATACTAACTTTAGAATCGAAGTGTTGTTTATGCACTTATTTCTTTCATGTCACTGTACGTAAGTGTAAAATAGAGGCGGCTTGCCTTTTACATTCACTTGTAAAATATGCTGAGGTATTTCGTCGAAAAGTGATACAAATTTTAAATTGATTTACCTGTAATCACACAACTGTCGTTCGAAAAAAGACGTGACTCAATCTTATTTGTGTGCAAACTTTCACTACACTCGTTGAGGCCTTTTTGAGGGAAATTATATTCTCAGTTATATAGCCAATTGTTCATAGTAATTATTTAATCGGTGTTGTAATATGTATGAGTAAAATATATACGTGACCTGCTTTTTTTGCATTCTCAAAATAGGGCTACATACTTTCGAGTTTTTTTGAGGAATATGGAATACTATCATTAAATCACCCTCATTTCACCGTAGCGCTCGTATGTTTAGTTAAAATAGACGTGACTCGCTTTTATAAACGTGTGTCAACTAAAGTTGTTCACTTTTGGAGTATTTCTAGGAAAATGCATTACTAATTTTAAATGTATATTTTGTAATAATTTCATTTGCTGTTTGCTGTACAGGGAAGCGTTAAGAGACAAAATTCATTTTAATATATTCACGCACTAAATTTTGTACCACAATTCGTGATTTACGATTGCTCTTTCTGATGTTGGCTACATGACTAAACATTGTCTGTCACTAGTAAAAATTACTAGAAATTACGCATTTTGAATTGTTTTCTCGTCCAGAGTACTTTTCGGCTATGACTTTCTGAGGAGCCTATGACAAGGACGAAACCTAGGTCACAGCCATCGGGGTACACTTAAGGTGCATAGACTGTACATAAGTAAGGTCAAAACTGACGTGTCTCATCTTAATATATTTTCAAAATAATTTATGTAAGAATAAAATAGACGCGTCTTTACATATGCTTGTAAAATAACGTGTTACACTTGTAAACATACACTTGTAAAATAATATTTTAAGACTTTTCGATTTTTTAATTTAGATGAATTACTAACATTAAATTGGTACATTAGTAATCGTTTCATCGATGCATCGTATATAAGGTTAAAGCAAATGCCTTCATATACGTATGTAAACTACCGCTTTCGTGATATTAATTTACAAACGTTTATTTTAACCACATCTAAAGTGACGCCGGTGAAACGATTAAATACATATTGGTACAATGTTAGTATATTACATTTCTCAAAATATGATAGACCTACGGTTAGCCTTATCCAACTACCATGAGCCAACTACCATGAAAAGATTAATTGTTTGGGAAATGTGCGATTTTAGAATAAGAACTAAAATTACACTGGTGTAAGAAATTAAGAGAATTTGCAGACTTGGTCGATTATCTCTAGAACTACTGTACCGATTTTAATGAAATTTGATATGTACATACATTGATACAATACAAAACAAATAACCATTCAATAATTGTAATACACAGGCATGATCAGGGCGTAACACTCGTTGGAGTCGGAAGGTATGAAACAGCGGTTGCAGAATAAACAAAAAAAAATGGGTTAATAGATGGGTTAATAGGGGGTATGGTCCCCTTTTACAGATATACAGGTCTCGCAGCGTGATTTCATACTTGAAATAAGGCAGTTTATCATTTCCTGTGGCAATTGGTCCCACTCGTTCAGCACCGCTGTTTTCATTCCCTGGATGGTCCTCGGAGGGGGGGGGGGGTTGCGAGTTGCAATTGCCCTCCCCAGAGCGTCCCAGACATGCTCTATAGAGTTAAGGTCTGGAGATCTGGCTGGCCAATCCATCCGGCGAATATCCTCACTCTCTAGAAATTCGTCGACCAGAAGAACTCTGTGTGGCCTCGCGTTATCGTCAATTAAAATGAACTCAGGGCCAACTGCACCCTGAAAAGGCGAACATAGGGCTCCAAGACCTTATCCCTATACCTCACACCAGTCACAGTGCCTTTTTAAAAGACATGGAGAGGTGTGCGGCCATTCAACACGATGCCTGCCCAGACCATTAAACCTCCTCCGCCATAATGGTCGATTTCGCGGACATTGGACGGTAGGTAGCGGGTCCCTGGTTCTCTCCATATGAACGTACGGTGAGAATCGGTGTTTGGGCTGAACCGGGGCTCATCAGTGAACAGAACGGTCGCCCATTGATCCATACTCCAATCTCTATGCTCTCAGCACCCTGATAAACGGAATCTCCTGTTCGTAGAAGTGAGCGGGACGCAAACAGCAGGCCTTTTTGCAAACAACCCTCTCTCTTTGGAAACAGTCACCCTTGATACACGGGTTCCTGTGGCTGCATACAAGTCACGAGAGAGCTGAGAAGCTGTAGCACTCCTGTTACGCCTCGCTATAATCGACAAATGGCGATCTTCTCTGGCTGTCGTGGCTCTTGGACGACCTTGCCCAGGCTTTCTCTCGATGGATCCAGTATCCTGGAACTGTTTCCATAAGTTACACACGACGCTGGGCGTTAAATTGAACTCTCTACAAATTTGGACTTGAGATTGGCCTGCTTCTAGCCTCCCCACAATTCGCCACCTCATTCCATCATCTAAACGTTGATGGTTACTCATTTTTACTGTTAAAATTTGAAATTAACCGATTGCTGCAAAATAACACCATCTATTAACCTTTTTTTTTATTAATCTGCAACCGCTGTTTCATACCTTCCGACTCCAACGAGTGTTACGCACGATCATGCGTGTGTATTACAATTATTGAATGGTTATTTGTTTTGTATTGTATCAATGTATGTACATATCAAATTTCATTAAAATCGGTACAGTAGTTCTAGAGATAATCGAACAAGTCTGCAAATTCTCTTAATTTCTTACACCAGTGTAGATTATCACCAGTTTTTTGTTTTTAAACTAGAGGGTCAGAAAATCTTAGCTATATTTTAATCCAGAAAAGAAAGAGATTTGTTGCTGCAATTTAAAAATATTTCATGTAGCGTAGCCATGATAATTGGGAACGCCTAGCAATGCAAACTATGCCTGATATCATTGCATTTACAAGTATGTTTCGAGAAGGACGACACTCATGAAAACTATTAGAATATCTCTTGTTATTATTCTGAATTCATTACTTTATTCCAGTTATAACTATGAAAAAAACACACACACAGAGGCCTTTGGGAGTAATAGAGCTTTAGGATGTAATACTGAATGAATATATATATATATATATATATATATTATGGGAAATTCAATCCCATCTCCATCTCCAAACGTTACGCGGCGCTACTGTCTGTGTGACGTCAGTGCGTGCGCCCGCATGATGTATTCCCGCCTTATGAGACGATCGCTGTACTCCGAGATGGGAAGACGTCCCTCTCGAGCTGTTTATTTTAATTTCTTAATATTTAACTAATAAAGGATGTTTATATCCAATGTTGCTGTGGTCGTTGCCTCCCCACATTTGGGGGTTCGACCTTTCTTTCGCTTTCCCTGCGTGAATTGTTCCCCCTAGACCCGTTTCCCGTTTAAAACAAGAAGTATCATCCCAGCAGACGGCTGTGGACACTTCTGTTTTTGAATTTAGTAGTGGCTGACGTGCCAATTGCAGCAGACGGGCTGCTCTCACCGAGGATATTTGTTTTAATCTACTAGAACACCTGTAACAAACCCACGAATCTTCAATCTTTTTGCCACGGACGTTGAAATCGAAACGAAATAATTGTTGCAGTGCTGAACTGTGTAACCATCGAGAACTTAGTGTAATTCCTACACTACTGGATATAGTGCCATTCTACTGGATAACGTGATTTTGGATAGTGACATTCACCTATATAAAAAAAAACCTGGACTTTCGTGGACTATTCTTCCTATTCTCATTGGATACCCTTCGAGCCACAAGGACTGTTCCCTTAAGCGAGGTAGGCCCCATTTTTTTTGTTGTTTTCCCGTTAGTTTGTGTTTCAAAATTTCGTAATTTCTTAAGTTTAAAATTTTCCCCCTCAGTTGTGTTATTAATTTGTTTCAATTTTCATTATGGCCCTAATCTTAGGCGATATCCCTCTCATTGCTAACTCCCTCACATACGGAACAACCCAAAACGTAAAATTATTAAATAAAGTACTCGGTTATACCGAATTCGACCGCTCATCGTGAAAAAAAATGCGTCAATTTTCCTCATTCCCCTCAAAATTCGATGTCGCGAAACATAAAGAATTCTTAATGAAGGATCTTTCACTCGCCGATTTTATTTCTGTTGCTAATTTATTACATTTAGATAATGTCAGTACTAACAAAATTGAGTTATGCGATAATATTCTTTATGCCCTATCCGATTTATCAAAATTCCAAAATTCTTTGGATACGAGTTTTTTATGCGACGCTGAAAACGAAATTACTCTTTCTTCTGAGTCTACCGCAAGTGAGTCAAATGTAGGTCAAAGTACTTCCAGCCCTTTACAACGCTTTCCCATGCATCAGCCAGACATCCAGAATAAACAACTGTGGCTTGACGCCTCTCCTAGCAGAAATGATGTTTTGATAAACAATAACGATGTTTTGATTCCCGATTCTATGAGTTCTCACTTCTGGTTGTTGTTGCAAGACCTTTCAACCTCGTGTCGCCAGTTCACAGGCAATAATTTATATTCCGTTCACAATTTTTTTGCCGACGTAGAGGATATCTTTAATTTATTTCCCGCTATCAGTGATCAACAAAAATTGGTTTTTGCCAAACGCCTGGTTACAGGAAATGCTAAAACTTTTTTGTTTTCACAAAGAAATCTGAATTCGTATGATTCATTTAAGACCGCGTTAATAAATGAATTTTCTGAGAGAATCACATCCATTGAAATTCATAGACAACTTGAAAGACGTCACATGCGTTCTAATGAAAGTTTAATGCAGTATTTTATAGCGATGCGTGAAATTGCAAACCGCACTACTAATATTATTGACGAATGTTCCGTCATTCAGTATACTATACAAGGAATACAGGGTACCCCATCAGAGAAAATTATTCTTTACGGTGCAAAATCTTATACCGAATTCAAAGAAAAACTCCGAACATACGAAACCGTAGTTAGTCAAAAGAACACAATTAGTTCGAATTTTCGACGTGCCGGCGATGGCCAAAGACGCTGCACGGAACCAAACACTGCACTCCAAAGACGTGACTCAAAATTTACTGTTGCTAGCTCAGCTAAATCTCATCAACGCTGTTTTAATTGTAATGCAATTGGGCATATCTCAAAGACGTGCCCTAGTCTTTCTCTTGGCCTTCGTTGCCATTTTTGTAATTTATTTGGACATAAGTCCGCGGACTGCCGCCATACTCCTCAAATTGAAAGCTCCGCTACGCATGACGGTGTCAACACGGTGCATGTTGTTACTTCTCCCACTAATATATGCAAAACGGTTGTTATTTTTGATAATACATTTTCGGGATTAGTGGATACTGGCAGTCATTCGACGCTTCTTAAACATTCCGCGTGGATTAAACTCGGATCACCACCGTTGACGAATAGCACTACTATGCTAACTGGTTTCGGTTTTTCAAAAACTCAAGTAATTGGTTCTTTTGCTTCCGAAATTAAAATAGATGATCAAATTTTTCCAGCAAATATATCCGTTGTTCCAAATAATTGTATGACTTTCGATCTCATACTAGGTTGCGATGTAATCCAACAGGCGAATTTGACTATTACACACATGACGACCACACATGACGATTTTGTAATGACAATTTCAGCCGATACTCCTTCTTTTGATATTGGTCCTAACATTTCTCGCCAAACCCGTAATGACGTTGAACAGCAATTGTTAGCCTACAAACCTAACAAAACGAAAACTGCAAACATCGAACTTGATATAACGCTTACTGACGATAAGCCAATTTTCCATACACCCCGACGCTTACCATTTGCAGAACGTGATATAGTGGATGCTCAAATTGACGAATAGTTAACAAATGGAATTATAGAGCCATGTTCTTCCCCCTACGCTAGTCAAGTCGTTGTCGTTCGTAAAAAGAACGGTCAGCCGTGAGTTTGCATAGATTATAGGCAATTAAATCGTAAGTTAGTTAAGGATCATTACCCTTTACCTTTGATCGACGATATTTTGGATCGTCTCCAAAATGCCAACATATTCAGTACACTCGATTTCGGTAATGGATTTTTTCACGTCCCCGTAAACGAAAAGAGTCGTCGTTACACCAGTTTTGTGACGCATTCAGGTCAATTTCAATTCCGATATATGCCATTTGGATTAAGCTCTTGTCCTTCTGTTTTCAAGCGATACATAAATGCCGTTTTTCGTGATCTTATTGCCAAAGATATTGTACTCCCATACATGGATGATCTCATCATTCCGGCGAATAATGAGTCTGAAGCTCTTGAACGTCTGAACACTGTTTTAATTGTAGCTCGTGATTATGGACTTGACATAAACTTTAATAAGTGCCAATTTCTGTATAACAAAATTGAATTTCTAGGCCACATTGTGGAGCACGGAAAACTGTTCCCATCCTCCTCTAAAACTAAAGCCGTTCTTAATTATCCTGATCCCAAAAACACAAAAGATGTCCAACGTTTTTTAGGTCTTACTGGATATTTTCGTAAATTCCTTCCCTCTTATTCTACCATAGCAAAACCCCTTAGTGATCTGCTTCGTAAGGACACCCCATTTCAATTTCAGACTGATCAGAAAGCCGCATTTCAAAAATTGAAACACCTCCTTTCCCAACAGCCCGTTTTAAGTATTTTTAACCAAAAGAGTCCTATTGAAATTCACACTGACGCATCAATTGATGGCTTGGGGGCAGTCCTGCTACAAAAATCCAAGTATGATAATTGTTTCCACCCCGTCTACTACATGTCCAAGAAGACGTCGGACAACGAACGCAAATATACCAGCTACGAACTTAAAGTTCTCGCCATTGTGGAAGCACTTAAAAAATTCCGTATCTACGTTCTCGGTTCACATTTTAAAATAGTTACTGACTGTAATGCATTTGTGAAGACCCTAAGTAAAAAAGAACTTAACTCACGTATAGCTCGATGGGCATTGCATCTTCAAGACTTTGACTACGAAATCGAGCATCGTACTGGTTCAAAAATAGCTCACGTTGATGCCCTTAGTAGAAGCCCATGTTGCATGATTATTCAGGACAGTGTCCTTATACGACTTCTTAAAGCACAACAATCAGACGAGCATATCGAAACTATAAAAAAAACTTCTTTCAACCGCACCATATGACGACTATATACTTAAAAATAATCTGCTATATAAAACTGTTCAAGGAACTGATTTACTTGTAGTGCCCGAGGGTATGCAGGCGAAAATAATTCAGGCAGCTCACGAACGAGGCCACTTCGCAGTACTACGCACTCACGAACTGTTGCAAAAAGAATTTTTTATCCCGAACTTGAAAGAGAAAATACAGCGATGCATCAATAACTGTGTCACATGCATCCTCAATAATAGAAAACGTGGAAAGCAAGATGGAATGCTGCATCCCATCGAAAAAGACGACACACCCCTGCACACGTACCATATTGACCATCTAGGCCCACTTGCCGTACTTTCTAAACTCTCTATCGACAACCCGGAAAAATGGTATTCCCATGTTCCAGCCGTTCAACAGATCATCAACTCCACCTTTCAACGTAGTATCAATTCCACTCCATTCGAAATTCTTTTTGGGACTAAAATGCATTCTCCCCATGACATCAAAATTGTTAATATGATCAACGAGGAAATAAAATCTACATTTCTCCAAAAACGTGATGATCTCCGTAAAGACGCTAAACGACAAATATGCAAGGTTCAAGACGAAAATCGTCGTACTTACAATTTGAGACGCAAACAAGCTCACCCCTTCCACCTCGACGACCTTGTAGCAATCAAGCGTACCCAGTTTGGTCCTGGTCTCAAACTCAAACAAAAATTTCTTGGACCATATAAAATTACAAAAGTAAAACCAAACAACACTTATGATGTTGAAAAGTGTGCATTCTTCGACGGACCAGTGAAAACATCAACTTGTGCAGAATATCTGAAACCTTGGTCCAACACTATTGAGCATATAACTTGATATTTTTATTCAACAGAACTTACTTTTTTTTACAATTGACAATTGACTCTCAAGAACTTTATTTTTTTTCCCACGCACATAATGTTCCATTTTTTTCTTGTCATCACTAATATTGTTTTTTCTTTTAGTTATTTTGTATTTGCTGTGTCTTTTTTTGCCAGTTTATTTCCAGCCAACTATGGTATTGTATCACTATTTTCATTTTTTCCATTTTATATTTTGCATTTTTACTGTTATTTTATATTTGTATTAACTGCATTCTAATGTTTTTGATAAAATTTTGCTGTGTACCTTAAGGCGAGGTCGCCTGTCCGGTCATGATGGCCGAATATGGGAAATTCAATCCCATCTCCATCTCCAAACGTTACGCAGCGCTACTGTCTGTGTGACGTCAGTGCGTGCGCCCGCATGATGTATTCCCGCCTTATGAGACGATCGCTGTACTCCGAGATGGGAAGACGTCCCTCTCGAGCTGTTTATTTTAATTTCTTAATATTTAACTAATAAAGGATGTTTATATCCAATGTTGCTGTGGTCGTTGCTTCCCCACAATATATATATATATATACAGTCGAACCTCCATATATCGAACTTCCATATATCGAAATTTTAGCAAATCTCCATGTTCATTTCATAGAAAAATTGTTTCTATACATCGAAAAAATCTCTATATATCGAATTTTTTTTCAAGACAAATTGGGAGATTTTATTCTACTTTAGAATAAAATCTCCCAATTTTTGGCATTTGAAACAATAAGTCGTGGACTTCAATTCGCGGAAAATGTCCCTGATTAAGTTTTTAGTGGACTGAATAAATACGAACATTTCTTTGAACTTTCCGCAAAACTGGCTGTTCAGCAAGATATTCGTATTTTTATTTTTAAATAATGTACCTGTGATCATTGTAACCACTGTCTGGATTATTGTTTTTTTAAAGGTATGTAGTACTCAATAAATCTTTCATATTAATTCATTTTTTAGTTATCAACTTTCATTTAATGTAATTCGCATATAAATTAGAAATGGAGTTTCGTATACGAAAATTAGCTTTAATTTTTTTTTAAGTAGAAGTATGATAAAACTAAGCTCAATTCTATAAATCGAAATTTCTAAATATCGAATTTTTTTTCCGGCAATTTGCTACTTCGATATATGGAGGTTCGACTGTATATATATATATATATATATATATATATATATATATATATATATATATATATATATATATATATATATACACTCAAGAGCCAAAACATTATGACCACCCCTACATTTTGCAATGAATTCGCCTGGATGACGTGGAAGGCACGTGATCAGGTGGAAGTGGTATTTAACTGCTGCTGGAGAGTCTGAAGAATAATTCTTTCACTTACTTATGTGTGTGATGGGAAAGGCTGCGGATCTAAGCGACTTTGATAGAGGGCAGATTGTAATGGCTCGAAGGCTCGGAACCAGTATTTCCGAAACTGCACGACTCGTGGGTTGTTCACGACCTACAGTTGTTAGTACTTATGCAAAGTGGATGAATGACGGTGAAACCAGCAGTAGACGACATGGTGTTGGACGCCCACACGATATCAAAGAAAAAGGTCGTCGGAGACTGTCTCGCATGGTGAAGCAAAACCGGAGCCAGACAGTGGCTCAGCTGACAGCCCAATACAATGCAGGGCCAAGTAGAATAGTATCGCAGCACACTGTTCAGCGGACACTGTTGGATATGGGGCTACGCAGCAAACGTCCCACTCGTGTGCCTTTCCTGACCAAGCGTCATCGCCACCTGCGCCTGCGCTGGGCCCGGGAACATCGCGACTTGTCCATGGATCAGTGGGAGAGAGTTGTCTGGTCAGATGAATCACGGTTTGTCATTCATCACGCCGATGGCCGTGTCAGGATACGCCGTCTTCCAGGAATTGTTGCTTTCTCAATGTACAGTAGGTCATACACAGGCCGGTGGTGGCGGTATTATGCTTTGGGGGACGTTCTCTTGGGCGTCTCTGGGACCCGTGGTTGTGGTAGAGCAGACCATGAATGCTACAGGGTATCTGAACATCATTGCGGACCAGTTGCACCCTTACATGGCCTCTGTTTTTCCAGCTGGAAATGGAATGTTCCAACAGGACAACGACCCGTGTCACAAGGCTAAAATTGTGTAGGAGTGGTTCCAGGAACATGATACTGAATTCCAGTTAATGACTGGCCGCCTAACTCACCGGATCTCAATCCGATAGAACACATTTGGGATGTCATGGGACGACAGCTCAGAGTTCAAAGACCACCAATTCGCAATATCTCGGATTTGCGTGACCGTTGCTTAAACATCTGGTACAATCTGTCTCCGGCCATCTACCAAGAACTTGTGGCATCCATGCCAAGGCGGGTTGAAGCTGTGTTGCGCGCCAAATGTGGGCCAACTCGTTATTGACAGGTGGTCATAATGTTTGGGCTCTTGAGTGTATATATATATATGAAGGTGCATAGAAATACTAAGTAGTATAAATAGTTATAAAAATATTTATTAAATTCATCATTTTCATTCGTTAAGGGATTTATGGTAGTTAGGGGTCAAAATATGTTGATTATTAGTTTAACAAGTTCTGATAGCTTTTCTGTACTCAGAAATTGTCCCGTTTTGTAGGGCTTCTTTCGAGGTCAACTCTTGTCACGAGCAACACTTACCTAGATCTAATCTTAAGGAACTGATAAAATATTATCGTACTGCTGAAGTATCAATAAGCATTTACGTATATTTACAGGTGCACGTCTTAAGTGAAAGTGTATCAGAGAGATTAATTCCATGATCTGTGTCTACTTATTTGTGACAAAAACAAAAATAATGGTAGAATTATTACAACAGAATATAATAATCCAGAAACAAATCAAGGTCTAGTGGACTTTGTTGCTAGAAGTTTCTTTCTCTTGGATCCACAAATCTTTGAAGAACAGATTGGCAGTGCATTTTAGTTCAGAAACAGATTAGACGCGTCTGTTACTGTTAGTGAAATTGTGGCACATTGAAAGTAAGTGAGCCATTCAGTCTTTTGTACTTAATAACCAACTATATACTTGTCATCATCAGAAAAAAAGAGTCTAAAGTTATATATCCTCGGTTGTGAGACAATTTGAAGGGAACACATATGACAACTTTTACAAGTAAAATATTACACACTTTAAATCAAAATGTTTATTGTAGCTGTTTTTAAAGAAATGTTAATTCAAATTATTATATTAATCCAAAGCACAAAAATCAGTTTGATATTTTGCATACATGAACATTTATTTTTACAAATTCACAGACAAAATATTTGAGTAAATGGCATGAGAAATTTACATTTGTGTTATTCTAAATTGTGGAAAAAATATATCATTGTTAGCTTTCAATACTGTACATAAGGTTTAATTTCAAAAGAAGATAAATCAGTAAGTTTAAGGAAAATATTAAACTAAGACTTTGTGATAAAATTACTCTACAGATAATATTAATGACTTATAAAAGCAGCAGAGATTAAAATTAGCTTTGAGGCACTGAAGCGATGTCATTCCCTAATTCTGGGTCGGAATTTTCTCTCGTGGCTTATTCTTGAAATGTGTGTTAATCACTAAGAATTAGTGATAAAATACATTAAATCTTCCAAAATTTATTAAGTGCATTCTTCTCAGTTACAGTTTCAATCCTCGTTTTCCCCAAAACTTCATTGCAGGGTACTGGAATAAAACAAAGTTTGTAGGTTGTTTTGGGGCTGTAGACATTAGGAGCATCGCGTGTAAAATTGCTATATGTTTCCACATTAGTATTTATATTCTGTGTTCAACGGTGAGGTCGGAAGATAGTCATCCAAATGATTTATTAAAAGGAAGGAAAGTGCGTTGGAAGATGACCTTGAAGTTGGAACTGGACTTATTTTTTAACAGCACACTATCTTCTGATTAACTTCAAGACTTCAGCAGCTGCTACACCTTTCGAAACTGCGGCCAAAGACTCAGATTTGCTTTTGAAGCAAATTATTATTCCTAAGTAAGGAAGATGCTGGAGAAAATCGCTTAGATTGGATGTGGATCAGAACATTTTTAGATGCATATCTTTTTGGAAGCCAGAAGGCTGGCATGAATATTATTTCTAATGAACGAACTACAGTGATATTCATTTAAGAGCTTTAATTCCGAAATTGTGTTCAAAGATGGATTCATAAATTTCTATTAAGATCGAACTATTTCTTGAAAATTTGATATTTTGACGATTTTGTTTAACCATGACATTGATCAAGAGTGAGTTAATAGTATAACCCTTTTAACAGTCGTTAATAAATTTAGGTTTCAGGAGTTTCTTCTGGGGTGATTTAAGTGATTAATATGAGACATAGAATTTGTTAGAATCCTAATAATTAAATATAAATTTATAATGGTGAAGGTATCTAATTCTTAAAACTTTGCAAGAATGAAATTTTAGGAAAGAGGATGGAGAATGGTAATAAGATTTCTAAAATTTGTTGTTTGTTCTTATGGTTTGAAAGATAAATATAAGTAACCATCTATGAGATTGTTCTAGCAAAGAAGGTGACAATTACAGATACTTTCTAGATTTTGGTCCAAGGACCATAACAGTAAGATTATAATTTCATAAACTGCATTGTGTGTGTGTGTATTGCACTCATGTCAACCGTAGAAAACATGAGTGAAAAAGGGAGTTGTGGAATTTCATTACATTTTTCGGTGAATAATGATAAATGGAATAAGTTCATTAAAATTTACGGAATTTGAACGGGGGCGCAATGTTCAGATACATTAGCATAAATCATGGTGCGAATATTTCTGTTCAAAGAATTAGATATGAAATTCCCATAATGATCACATATATGAGTTTGTTCTCATTTATGTTTTCAAAAAGTTTTAATAAAGCATTTGTTTAAACTGCGTCAATTAGTTTTTAGCTTATATGAATATCAAAATCAGCATAACTGAAAACATTATGGATCATATTCAGCCAGTGTCGCAAATTATAAGAAGACATATTTTTTCAGAAATTACAAAATTAACATAGTTTAAAGTGAGATATTAAAAGTAAAAACAATTTTATTTTTTTTTAAGATTCATGTAACATAGCCGAATATTTACATTAGAAAGTAAAACAATTGCTTTATGATAAAATCAAAATTTTTCATTTACCTTAGAGCACCTTTTTTAAACGAGGATGAAGAATTACTGTATCAGGAGAAATTTCTAAAGGATTTAGTAAGTCCCTATAATTTATTAAAAAGTTAGAATTTTATGTAATCGACCAACTAATAATTACAGCATTAGTAATTTTTATTACGTCTATTTTATATCGTCTATCGCTTTTTCTTTCGTGATTTCATATTTGCACCTTCCTTGAAAATATCTCTAGCTTTGAAAAAAGAGCTGTCTCTCAAAATTATGAAAATATACTCATTTTTGAAAATATTCCTGAACGTTTTATAAAGTATTTCTCCCGCTGTTAGGAGAATGCACTATTAAATTTTTACTCTCTCATAATGTCCAAACTTAGCATTTTAGAAATAATTCTTGATTAAAAAGAGGTTATTGCCATGGCAGATATGTGGAGATTTGAAATTTATTTGTAGCTATTGGCCACAATGACCTAGTCCTTATTTGAAATCCCTGTCATGACCATTAATAAAATTATATTTTTTGAAAATTTGAAAGTTTTATTAATACATCCCAGCCTATATTTTTATTTTTTTAAATTAAAATAAGACAGTATTTTATAGAGCTACAGTTCTTTAAATTCTAACTTATTACAGTTCTAAGAATATTCTTGAAACATTTAAATAAAATACCAATAAAATATATAGCTATTAAAAAATTAAATCTTGTAACATTCCTTCCAAAATATCTCAAATATCAGTAAATATATTAAAAATCCTTCTTCCAGTTATTCACCATACCACTAAAATTAGTTTTTACATTTGTTTGAAAGAAATTAGTCAATGGGCTCTATGCAAAAGTGCTACCCAGAGGTGAAGGCAATATTAAGGCACTTACAAGTCCCCACTATCTCCATTTCGACCACACTTTTTCCAACTAGTGCTTCTTTAGCTGTATTATGTGATTATATAGTTGTATATAAACAGTTTATGAAATTATATCTTGGATTGCCAGGAAAAGGGATTCAGATAAATTCTTTATACGATTATGAATCTAGTGATTTTTCAGATTCAACTACAGCAAAGCAGCTGCAAGTTACTCAATCACTTAAGTGATGAACAGCAATCAGTTGATTAATTTTTTAATAATTTACAGCAAGAGTTTTTGCGCTGATATTTTCTTCAATATCATTGTTATCCTATTATGTACAACATTATACTATAGGGAGTGAGCAAAATCTTTTGAGGTGTTTTATGAATGAATCGCAGTGTTAGTGAAATATGTGGCCCTCTTAATTTAGATTACTTTGCAGAGAGGAAAAATGTTGGATGCAAAAGAATAAGAAACCATTTTCTATAAATACCAAATTCTCTATTCTAAATCTCCTGCCTTGCAACAAACTAAAAATATTAATTCTTTTAAATTGAGAGGAATTTTCAACCGAAAGAATTAAATTTTTATAGATTTCTACTTTGTTTTTTCGATGTAAAGGACTAAGGGGTGTTTCATCTTTAAAATATTAGGGTATGTTCACATAGAATAAGAGTGCAGATGTAAGTAATTTGTTACATGGTTTTCTGCGAATGTTGCTGTAGACCATGCAACCAATTTTTTTGCACTTGTACGTACGCTTGCACTCGCACTTACTATTGCACTTGCACTCGCACTTACACTCGCACTTACACTGACACTCTGTGTGAATAAACCCTGACGTTGATGGATAAAAAAATAGGAAAAAAACTGTGCACCATTGCTTTTTCATTTCAGCTATCTTAAAACTACTTAGAATACACTCTGAATATGATATTCAGACTATCACAGGAAATAAATACACAAAAAGATAGAGTTTCATTTCATTCATCTTTAATAAAAAATACGCAGTAAAAGTCATGTTGTTACCTAACAGTTGAAAATAGTGCACCTGTTTGGTAGGATGTGTTTATGAACAGTCTGTAAAATTTCCCACGTTGGTCCTTTAATAAAAATAGCATTGTAAGTTTTTGATATTCCAAAGCTCTGCGAAATCAACAATTTTCTAAGGTGATGATCAAAAGCATACAAAATAATAGATTTCTTCGCTTTTCTAAAGATTGGGCAAAGGTGATCAGTTCCAGTGATCGAAGAAGGACCTCTACAAAGTCATGGCCGTGTGCAATAAATTATTAATGATGAATTCAACTACTTTATACAAGAATGAAATGGATAATAATTCTCTAAAATCTAAAGTAGGCCATGCAGAACAATTAGTAGTTCTGTACACTGTAAAACGCTATGTAGAGTCCCAATCTTGTTATAAGAAAACGCGAGAAACGATCCGTTTTGCATTTTTTAAAAAGGAATTCCTGTTAGTGCTTCAGTAGCTCTAAAATTATTGCTCTTTGGAGTTATGTTGATGTAAGCCGAACCTTGGAATTAACAGTTTTTGATTGAAATGATTTGTTCCTCTAACAATGAGCATCTTTTTCAAACAAATGAATTCTTCCTCTTAATCTTCGCTGCTAATCAAGTGGGAAATTCCTTTCTCAACGAAGCAATGAGGTAACTCTTTGAATCACAGCAAAATTTCTGTCTCATGATGTCGATGAAAGTTTTAACTGACTTTCGCGCGCCTAAAATGGGATAAGCTCTACAAATAGCCAATAGTTTTTGGGAAATTTGCCAAATAGAACTGCACTGGGAAGGTTATTTGTCGTTTAGTAGGTTTAATCAATATTGCCAGCTGAATTTGGTATATTTACTGCTACAAAACTTTGAATTTCAAATGCGAATTAATCCTGTTTTTATTTCTTGTACGAAGCTAATCTCAAAGCATTTTTATTGGAGTAGTAGAATACTATATTCCTTAATACATTCAATACGTCATATGCATTTTATCAAGAAAGTATATAAAAGTCTTATACAATCACGGTAAAAATTTATGAAATATTTGCCTTAAAATAGATTCTGCGAGTGAAAATGTATGGACACCCAAATTGTTTATAGTTCATTCTGTTTTACATTTATTTTTAACTCTAACAGCACTAGAATGAAGACGAAATCTATATAAAGGACACTTATCACCCTCAACAAAGAAAATGCTTGATATACATTTATTTACTTTTTGTTTAACTGAGTTTTCTGCGCATATATTATAAATGCCCTCTTACATGTTCAAACTTTCTCGCTCTCCTGTTTACTAACTTTTTTAGTCCAGCTATAAAACGTTCAACTAACTGTTTATTAATTGGAATTGATATATAGACTAAACTATCGGTTCATTTAGGACCACTTTCAAATTTACAAGTATGTATAAAGTAACCCTGCTATCTAATAACACTCAGAGGAAATAATTTAATTATGAAATACATCTCACAACTATCCTAAACCGAAATAGGAATAATTATTTTTAAAGGCTATATACGCAGATATGAATAAACATAACCAGGCCAACAAAAATACTATTAGAAAACTCCCTTGCTTTAATGCTTAAGAAAAGAGCTGTTCACCTCTTTTAATCTGAACTTTTCCCATCTATATTTGTTCGAATCTTTCCCTAATTAAGACATTCTCAAACTGAATCTGTAATATTTTAAAATTCATCAGATATTAAAGGAAAAAATAATCAAATCACTTGACTAAAATCTTCAGTGAACGAAATATTTCAGTAGTTTGCATTTATAATGACTGTCAATCCTGTTTGGATCATACGTTTACATTTTAATCTTGCATTGTAAGCAATATTCTGTCAAGAATATATTTACTTACGCAAAATAGTCAATATCACATGATTTGTTGCCTTATTCAATTTGCAATTCATTGTTTGCACGTAAGCTACAGCTACAACTAAATGATTGCTTATGTATTTCTAAAGGCCTCCGATAAATTATCTAAGTTTCTAGCACCTTACAAATTGAGATTTCTCTCAAAGTTCATTCAACCCCAGCTGACACGTGACACTTAGTTTGAATGTTAAAAAATGTAAACATACGACATTGTTCGATTATGGTTCTATTTTCTTTTGATTTGCATAGTTGAAAGCATAAGAATACTCTGTATTATCAAAACTCGCGATTTGTCGACCTTCCGTAGAGTCAAATATACTGAATAATACCCGATTCTCGATTTAAGAATAGAGTTTTTTTATGATTGTAAATAGAATAGATTTGTTTCCTTAAGTTATATGTTATTGTCTCACTGTAGACAATAAAACTCCGTTTATTTCAGTATGTAAATATTGCAGAAGAAAGGAATGTGGATGTCTCTAAAAGCCGAAGTGAGAGGAGGAACTTCGGAACCGGAAGACTGAGCTCATTAGCAGGTTAAAAACCCTGAATTAAAAAAAATATCAAATTGTGGAATGGTGGGTAACTAAAATAGAGTCGATTTCGTTTTATTGCTACTTATTTTTTTCTGTGTCTGAAAAGAGATCCTTATCTTGCTCATGTATCTCATTTTCGAGCATTGTCCTAACAGATGAGTCCCGAGATCTGCGCTTCGGCAGAGAATCTCTACGCGATAGAGATTTGCTCCTCTGCATTTCTGGAGCTCTTAGGACTAGCACAGGATGAGCAGATGATTTCTCATTGCGAGGCCTCACCAAGCGAAGCAAATGTCCGATCTGCTCATCAACTCTGCATATTTTAGAATTGAGTCTCTGCATCTCGAGCTTCAGATCGACTCTCAAGTCCACGAGATTAGCAAGAATTTTCTGGTACTCAGCTGAAGGATCGTCCTCCGATTTGGGAGGACTTTCTTCCTCAATCGTTGGCTCTTTGGAAAGGACACGCGACCATTTTGAAAATGATCGATTTCCAGTTCTTTGGACGTCTTTTTGAATTTGAAGTACATTGTCGGCAGGGGCATTTTCTTTGTCATCTGCCGGATCTCGCGTCACAGTCCACTTCGTGGTAGATTTTGGTCCCGCGCTTTCAGCTGTTTGTGCACTTCGAGGACTGGCTCGATTTTCGGATGCATCTGAAATTGGCCCCTTCTCTACGTCTCCACGGTTCTCGTGGGATCCATTTCTCTTAAATTTGGAGAAAATTTTGCGGACAAGATGATCTTGCGATAGTTCCTGAAGAGGCTCGTGTTTTCGACGTTCAGCCAGCTCCCTTTCTCTTTTAACATCTGACACTTTTCTGAAGATCAACTGCGAATAAATGGGAAACATTACATCATCTACCGCATCAGAAAAATCAAGAAATAAACAATTCAGGAATATTGTTTATCACTAGGTGCAGCACACACAGCCAACTGTTCCTGTATCAAGTCATTAAAGATTAGACAACATAACTTTTCTTTGTAACGTTTAATAATTTTAATTCTGTTTGAAGATTTTTCATATACTATAAGGTAACAATATATCCTCTTCATTTTTGTGTCCGAGTGTTAAAGTATTGCTTTCACTGTTGAGGCTGTTTTTTAATTTGTAAACCCTTCTCTATTATCATATAATATTGTTTAGCTTTTAATGCGCGAGTTAAATACGGCCAAAGTATAAAATAATTAAGGGGTTAGTATCGAGATTACTTGGAATGTTCCTGATTCACCGGGGGCCAGTGTTAGAACACAATCACTCATTGTGTTTTTTTTATGGTCAAGTGCATAAAAAATGAAGTTAGGAGGTACCTAAAATTTTTCTGAGATTTTCTAGGCACGTGGGGATCTAATGCTTATAGCTCCAGTGAATGAAGAGGTCCGACTGTATCTGCGTATATTTAGACAATGGGGACTTCAGTTTAAGAATACATTCAAATGAAAATCCTTATTATTAACTTAATTTTAGGGACACTTTTCTGTACTTATGTTAGGGAGTTTCCCTTCCAGTAAGAAATTAGATAATAATGATTAACTAGTTTTAAAGTTCTCATGAAAACTTCTCTGGAAGTTGGATCTTAAATTTATGTTCATGGGGATCTGTGATTATTTTACAAGGAATAAATCTTAGCTAATCAAAACCAAAAGTATGTTTAAAGCACTAATTGTTATGCTTTTATGAGTTATTTTATTCTATTAAATTTTCGGAGGTTATCAGGTTAATAGACATGGATATTATAGTCATATGAACGGGAAAGAAAGAGTCTTATTGACAGAATGAAAATTGTTTTGTACAAAATAAAACATACAAAATGTAAAGAGGAAATATGAATCAATATTAACGTTAAGGCCCTCTTGTTCCCGACTCAGACTAAGAATTTCTTCTAAAAATCTCGAGGTTGGTTAGAAAAAATTACCCCTTCACTGTAAATTGAATTCCTTTATTGAATTCTTAAACCATTTTGTAACGCTTAACTGGAAAAGTTCAACTTACCACTTCATAACACATCCATTGATAATAAAGTAATCAACAAGCGGTACCTGTTCCAAATGGAAATGACATTGCAATACAGGTAATTTTTTTATTACTTTTTTGTTGCCCAATTATTTTACACGACTTTCTGACTATCGAAATTAAACTTACACAAGCTTCAATTTTAGCCCAAACATTCATATGATACTTTCTTTGTTTGAGAAACACATAAATGGTAAAACAACTCTAAAACGTAAAAACTATTAAGATAGAAAGAAGTAAAGCCTTACCCGGTGCCGCAAGTTATATGTGAGAACTAGATTCCTAGCAAATGAATTGGCGAAGGCATGGTAGAAGTTCAGTACTTCAAGTAATTTATCTCTTTTAATGGAGTGGAGATCGCAGTATGTCAGTCCGCGAACATTGGCACATGACTGTCCTATTGTAGGTTCTTTCCAAAACGCATCACCGAATACATCACCTTTACCTAAATCAAATTTAAATGTCACAAATTTGTTTGATTTGAGAAGAACAAAGTAACAGAAATATTTATCAGCAAATTAATTCAACAATTTTTGCTTTTTATAAATTTGTTTAAACTTTTTGGGGCTATTCCGTTAACTAGCCGTTAATTTTAATTATTTTTTTTTCACAACTTTTTTCAGTGCTCATGGGAAAATTCAGGTCCTTTTGGTCTTATAGTAGAGTGTTACCTATGTTTTTTGAATAACTCCTGGATATCATGAACAATGTTGTTTTCCAGAGTTGAGCTGTGCATATAGCGCAATATGTGCTGAGCAGTCCACTAATGCATGTAATATTTTATTCAAATGAAATATTTAATATGGATAAAATCATATAATTAAAAAAAAATATTTTGTTAAGTTACATATTCAGAAAATTGTACCCGAGGAATATATTCGTTAATAGCTTTTCTTTACCAAAGTTGGTAGAGTAATTGAAATAGAAATTAATGCTCTTTAACGACCATTCATACGTATAAACTAAAATATTATTTTCCACATTATATAACTCATTCTTCTTTTTTCCCACTATAATCTTAAAACTAAAGATTCCTTTATATTACGCTTATTTTTTTCTAATGTGGAGGCCCATTCGCCTTTTTGTTATTCACCCCGAAGTCTTGCTGTCTACTTTATTATGGGAGTCCCATTTAGGTGAGTCAGCATTGCTTCCTATGAGGGGACAACACGGTAACGACCAAGCCATATTTGGGATACGAACTTAAGCTCACTGCGTGGAGCTCCCTTTATATTAATAGTATGAAACAATAAATTTGTAAGATAAGTTAATAAAAACGTCCATAATACAGAATAAAACTCATTTCCGAATAATTGTCCTAAGTCTTCTTTGCTCCTTATTGAAGATGGAATATACCTATTGTTTTATACAGTCGAACCCCGTTATAGCGGACCTGGTATATAACGAACTCCCGGATATAACGGACGAAAATTTTGGTCACGCCGTTTTCACATTGTATTTAATGCTAACTTATCCTTTTATAGCGAACCTCAGAAATCTTAAGAATCGGTTATAACGAACATTTTTTTTTCAGTCGACAACTGGATTTTTTAAAATTTTTAAACTTTTTAAGAATGTTGAAGATACAACGAATGTTGAAGCAAAGAATGTTGAAGAAGATGGTGAGGAAGATTTACCTATCACGATGTGGTTAGAAAAGCACAAAATTTCATGAT
This sequence comes from Dolomedes plantarius, assembly GCA_907164885.2. NCBI lineage: Eukaryota > Metazoa > Arthropoda > Arachnida > Araneae > Dolomedidae > Dolomedes > Dolomedes plantarius. The sequence goes on from OU015501.1 coordinate 37,597,328, forward strand.
TCTCAGATTGTGGCGTGAACCTTCGTATACTTTCGAAATATGTGATGATGAAGTCATTACATGCGAAAATCCGACTGATGAAGATATTGTGGAAGAAATTAAAATGAATCATTCTGAAATCGAAGATTCTGCTTCTGATGCTGATGAAGAGGAGCACATAAATGACGAATTATTCACCATCTCAGATGCTACAGCAGCGATGAGTGTAATTAATAAGTTTTTGTCAACACAAACAGTGGAAGAAAGAGTGTTGGAGTCATTTGATGTATTGGACAAAGAAGTTCATAAAATGTTTTTGAAATCGGCATCACGTCAGCAGAAGAATACCGATTTTTTCTGTATCAAAACAGTAAGCAACTATTAAAGATAAAATCAATCTATTTCCCCTTGTCTTCATTTTTAGTTAATTTAATTAGTATTGTGTCAGTTTAATGTAATCGATTTTAGTAAATTTAATTCATTAATGATTATTTTTAATAGATTTTATCATTCTCTCAATACATCATTATTGAATATTCATAGCAACTAATGAGTTACACATTTTGTGAACTCTAACATTTTTCTTAATGGTTCGGATATAGCGAACCACCGGAGATAGCGAACAAAACCTTTAGTCCCTTGAAGTTCATTATAATGGGGTTCAACTGTATTCTATTCTGGATTTAAAGTAATTTGTGATTTGTCTATACAGACAATCGCACTGCATGCTTTGCAGCCTGAAGTTCTATAACATTTTGGTCCAAAACTTAGATGCATTTTTACATTCTACTTTATATTTAAAAAAATTGAAAATTCCTTAATACAGTCGAACCCCGTTATAGCGAACCCGGTATATGACGAACTCACAGCTATAACGAACGAAAATTTTGGTCTCGCCATTTTCCTATTGTACGTGATTTAATTAGTATTGTGTCAGTTTAATGTAATTGATTTTAGTCAATTTAATTCATTAATGATTATTTTTAATAGATTTTATTATTTTTTAATACATCATTATTGAATACACACTGAAACTAATCAGTTACACATTTTGTGAACTCTAGCATTTTTGTTAACGGTTCGGATATAGCGAACAACCGGATAAAGCGAACAAAACCTCTGGTCCCTTAAAGTTCGTTATAACGGGGTTCGACTGTATATGAATGCCATCAATGAAATTTTACTGTTTTTAAGGAACTAGTTCTAAGCGTACTCCCTTAACTACTGAAATTTCTTCCTATATGCGCTAAAATATTCTTACCCAGAATTGCAACGACTTCATCGTCTTGGATAACTTCCAGTGATCCTGTTACAACAAAGCACAAAGTATCAATGCTTTCTCCAGTGTGGTACAATAAATCTCCCGGAGCGCTGTGTTCCATTGTAAAATACATGGCCAAGGCTCGAAGGCACCCGTCACTGGCTAAACGAAATGCTGGATGCTCGTTAAATACTTTTCTGTTCAAATGAACACAGATATCTGCAGTCATATCTTTTGGGCAATAGCTCAAAACCTATACAGATAAAGAAAATTTTTAGCACTATCAAAAAAGAATATATATATATATTTATATATATATATATATATATATATATATATATATATATATATATATATATATATATATATATATATATATATATATATATATATATATATATATGTATATATATATATGAATGAAGAAAGATTGATGAAACAGCTGTAAGGATAATTAATCGCGACACAAGGGTTATCCACTTATGGTAAGGAATAAAATCAAAGCACTACTTTTGAAGGATAAATTAACTAACGCTTTTCTCAACATTACAGAGAAACTTAACATCACAGAGAGCATTACAGAGAAATTCCAAGCATTTCATAACAGTCGCAACGATCTCGAGCTACGTAACTGCAGCTTTTCACAATTTTCATACCATTTTTTATCTTATTAATTGAACAAAATTAATATTCAATACTAATAATATTTACTCGATTTTGAATCAACTTTTTAAATTTTTATTGCTGCCAGTTTCAGACAGATTTAGCAAATATAAACAAAAAATTCGAAAAATACATTTAATAATACCAGTACAAATATTGTTTACAATGTTAGGTTGGCTCTTTTTTTTTAACACTATCTAGGTTTAAATATAGTTTACTATGAGGTGTTAGGCATTTATCTAGAACTAACTAAACACTCACACACGTGTCTTTTAGGTAGGTATTTTTGAAAATTAGCTTTACATTATTCCCGAGAAACCCATATTTTTCATGTGATATAGCGTTAACTAAAATCATATTCTATTGAATAACTTAACTTAATATTAAGCGGGATATATTTATTTCAATATGGTAAATAATTATAGACACAAAACCGAAGATAGGCCCCAATTTCTACAGTGGTAGTACATATCACACCACAATTTAACGTTTATAATAAAGGTATAGGTGATAAATATTTTATTAGTGATCATCAACATGATGGATATTTCAATGATCATATACCACGAGTCTATTAAATTTCTTTTATGGCTGCTAAGATCTTTGTATTTAGACATTATCCTGTAGATTTAAAAAACTCCAAGAGCAATTAACACATACATGTGCAATATAAAATCCTGAAAACAAAAATTTCAATCTGGATACCAGAGAAAAGCTGAATAAAGCGTCATAATTCTCCAAGATTGGCATCTATATTTTTAAGTTGATAAGCCGATTCTTTGGGCAGTCCGCGAGAGAAAACTACTGCATCGATTTACTTCATTTTGGTCTTAAAAGAAAGATTTTATTCTACAGATGTGTCAAAATTGGTTTTTGTAATCGCAATTATATTCATTAGCGATAATTTACAATACAAAAATGTTCTTTCTGCGCATGCTCAACGACATGTTTAAATCTGGCTATAGATACTTACTAAGCACGAGGTCGCATAACACGTTAATTTATTTATTCCGAGGAATCTCTCTAGCTCTCTCTCTGCTACTTTTATTTTTAATTATATTTGTTAGGTATAGATTTACACCTGAGGGAAATTGTTTATTTCGCATGGTTGATTAATCTTATTTCTTTTTATTCCTAGATTTCAATAGTAATTTTTTAAAGTGCATTTATTTATTCTTAATATTTTGATTTTCAACATTTGGCAATGATGTATTGAGTATAATTTGTGTATTAGTACATTTATTTACTATGCAGACGTCATGTTTTGACGGGAACCAACTAGTTCATTACTAACATGGTATCTTCTAGTCTTATTCTAATAAATTATTTCAAAGATTAATCATATTACTACTAGAAGTCATATAAAATATGTTACTTTGTAATGAAAGAGTTTCTGCCACAAAATTTTATCTTTTTATTCATTTCTTAAATTTAAAAACACACCATTGTTTTTCCTTCTTTACTCAACAACATTTAGAAAATTCAGTTAAAGGGAATTCGGCCCAGCTTTAAAACGTTTTAGCACCATCTCTTTATTTAATGTTGCCTATTCCAAATTCCCACGTGAGGACTATCTTCCTCTCTAAGATGACTTAGTCTTCAAACTTTTCTTTGGTTAGTTTGATAGGAGAGTTGCATTTGCTTATAAAATTGTTTCTTATACGATTTATTTTGTAGTGAAATCGTTACATGAATATTGTAAACAAAGACAATAAAGAGACCTGGGGTAAAAAAAAATTAAAATAAATTTTTTTTCATGTTTGTATGGTAATAAACTAAATGCTTTCTAAAATGTAACACCTGAATATAAGGACCTGTCACGATATTTCTGTCTTAAAATGGTAGCCAGGCAATGCAACTTTCGTAAACCCTGATCTAGATTTGATGACTTTTGCTGGCACTGTGTTGCACTAAAAGTTGCGTTTTGTTTTGTATTTCATACGAATCAATAACTCTGAAAAAGCTCTGAAAAACATTAAACTTTTTTTCTGCTACCACTCAAGATGAAAAATAAACTAATATTCAATCTATTCTCTTACTTTACTCGTATCGATGCCTTTAGTCATTGCCCAAGTTGATACGACATAATCCATAACCCGCTCACTGAGTGCTTTTGGAACTTCGTGGAGTTTCATAAATTCCCGAACATTGTTCAGCATCTCATGGTACCTTGCAGTTGCTGAAGTCATTTGCTGTATTATTGTTGTAACATGACCAAATATTGTTGCATACAGAAGGGCTGAAAAGAAACACAAGATTGAAATTTCAGCATTTCAACAGAGATAACGAAATATTATTTAATCTTCAAAAAATATCATTATTTTATCATGAAAACACATGCTTTGTTCATTCAAGATTGACGTCGATTTTTGAATGAAGTCTGGTTATTTCTAAAATACTGGTATTAGATCTCAAATACCTATCGGAATAAGATTCATACAAGTGACTGTTGACTATGAGTCTTATTTCGAGAAAAGTACCCATTTTAGGTCTAAATAATAATCAGCAAAGATTTCTCAGTCAAACTTAGTTCAGAAACAGATTTATAGACATTTGCATGACATGCGTGTAAGCATATTGAGAGAAATATATTGATAAGAGAATTTTTGGATAAAGATTAACTCATATGTCTTATCTGGAGCCACATATTTCGCATTCCGGCTACTACACAATTTCTGGGACATGACATGCGATACGGTACCATAAAAGGATTAAAAATGTAACCAAATACAATAATATAACATTTCCTCCATCCACAAAAGAAATTAAGTAAAGACCATGTCAATGTGGGCTCTTCAATGCAACCTATGCTGTTGCAAAATGTCAGTGACAACTCAAAATTTAATCTTTTTTTCTGACTTCTGAGTCACTATGTATAAAGTAACAGTACTCTAATCTTTGAGTTTGACACCTCGGACCCCCAGACCAGTAAGGTCTATCGTCCATGAAACACCTGAAGGTCGGTCACTACGTAGCAAGAGCCTGAATACGCAGTAGAGGGTTAATTTCCCAAGTTCGGATGCATTTTCAATTGCTGTGGGGCTGAAGGCTGCCGGATATACAGTACAGATCTGCAATCCATCCAAGGCACCCCCAGCCCCCTAACAGTACTCTAAAACATTCCGTGGAATACGTCCAATACAACATGTACATTATGTTTTACTTATCAGAAAATGTTTTGCCTGATAATAATTTATTCTTGCAATTAATTTGCTTAAACTAATTCACCTCGATTCATTGATTCATGGTTCATCATGAAATCAAATAATTAAACGATTAAATTAATTATTTTTTACGTATTGATTGATATAATTTCTTATAACTTTGCATCTAACATAAAATGATATGAATCCAAATAAGTATCTATTCTATTGTACCTAATTCCTGATTGTATAAGGATAGACTCTGAGTTGAAAGATGGTGGCGATATTGATTTAGCATTTTTTATACCATATAAAAAGGTGACAGTAGTAAAAATACCTAATCTGGAACTCAGTACAATTAAACAAATACTTACTGCGAGTATCTTGTCTCAAATGAGTTGCTATCAATATTTATTTAGGATATGTTCAGTTCTTTTATCATTAATATTTTTTCCCTCTATCTGTATGTATACTTATACAAAGAGAAAGATATCAAATACCGTCTGTTAAATTAATGAACCTGGGTAGATGGCTACGATGCGATACAAAGAATAAACGACCAGAGATTTATGAGGGCTATAGCGCAGCCAGTAATTACATTCGGAAAAACTGCACTCACGTTCGTAAGGGGAATTAGCAAGTGAATGAAAATTACTACAGTCATCAATTGCTTTTTAAGAGCTATACCTGTTTTAAGAGCACTTGGAGATTAACCGTGGTAATTATAGTTGCGAATATGGAGTGTTTGTTTCATTTTATGTTATCACTCACTTTAAGGGTAACTTCTTATTAAACTACGTTGAACGTCGTTAATATGTTTCAAAGTTATACGCTTTTTACACTAATACGTAAATTTCCAAATCCTCTGAATGCTTCTTCTGAAAATGACCATAAATAACTTGAGTTATACATTACTGAGGCTAGACAAAATTTTATTTCATTTGTATTTTTCCCAGTCAGGAAGAAAAACTTCATTCTCTGATGCCTTAGCCGCTTTGCTTGAGGTAAACCATATACTATATCAAATGTAACATATAGCGCTCACACTGCAATTTAATGGTAGAATATTTTAAAAGTATGTAAATCGATATTCCCAACATCATACTGTACCTGTAGACGATAAGATAAAAGAAACTTAAAAATAGGGGAGCGGTTGTGAATAAGAAGGAAGAATTCTATCTCGGTATAAACAATCTAGTTTTAAGGACGCTCATGTCACTTTTAATTCTGTAAAATCCTATTTAACGAACATTTATTTGAATGAGAACATTAAAAGGTCACTAATTACAATATATGGTGTAATTTCACACAGCGCAACAAAAAATTTCCACGAACAAACAAATAAACTATTTCAAAAGAAATTAAATGCAAATAAAAATGAAACATTTTTTATATAAGACTTGAATTAAGATATCATATATACACTGAATATGCTTAAATCTAGGTTATATCGGAATTGTTTTGTCTCTATTTTAAAGAGAAGCAATTTATGCATGTAAAATAGTACAGATAATTTATAAATTTGAAAAATAAGGGAATTTGAAAATAAAACAATTAATCAGTTAAAAGTAACTTTTTAAAATTAGTTTCCTAATGTCTTTACACGAAAAAAACTTTTTAGCATATATTTCAGTTGGCCTTAACTAAATTTTATGAATACGTTATTCTCATCTTTCTCTAGTGGGTCAACAAAAACGTATCACTGACGCTTGATTGGAACCATATAAATATTTTTGCTGAAAATATATTAAAGACACACCTTACAAATCTATAAGCCCATAATAATTTAACCTCGCTGAAGATTCATTTCTAGCCTTGTTAGTCAAACCCAGTATCCGGAACAATAGTTTCTGTGTCTAAGTGTAACAACGTTTGTATTATGCAGTGATAACCCAATAAAATGAATTTAAAGATTACTTTCAAACTCTAGATTGCAAATAGTGAAGCTATCACTGACATCTACTGCAGGATTCGTTGATTGTTTTGTCACGTTTAAAATCGTGACAACACAATATGTGATGACACGTTTGTCAGTCACCATACCACAGGAAAATATGAAACAGAAGTTATACTCGTGTGTCCCATTCCCTTGGTATCATGTAGCAAAGAAACGATTAAAAACCATTTCCAGTTTTGTCCTTAATTAAAGAATTAGCGATCGTTAGAATTAGATAGTTAGTAATTAAGAAAATTCGTTTCTAAGATATCAACTGACGTTGAAATAAGCCTACCTAAGGAAATGATATTTGATGATATCTAGGTCAAGGATGACAAAGCTAAAGATGCAATTTATACTATAATGAAACATATATTGTATAAGTAAACAAATTCCTCCAGGGAAAAAATAGTTAATAGTTTGCAAAATAAATTATGAAGTAAAAAAAGTTACGCACAAAATTTCATTTCCTTTAATGCATGTATACTTTTAAATGCATAAAAGAAAATCAGTTTAAAAAATCCATAAATTAAATCGAAACTTCATTTAGGTACACAAACCCGAACATGGTTTAGTTAATATATATGTGTTTTAAACTCCGTATGCGTTCCTCAACAGTCACAGATCCATAGTTTTCTAGGTACAGAATTGATAAAGAACAATCTTTATATAAAATGTTAAAACTTTTCTGAAAAAAGTTTACAAGTTCTACCCGTACACATTCACATATATTAAAGCTATCATCGTATTAAAAAATATGTAAAGCACAGTTTTTAAATCCCTTAAATGGCTATCAAATTTCAAATTTCTTATTAACCTGGAAAAAAAAATCAGAATTTTTTTCGTAATCTATTATAAAACAGTTCCGAAAATGACGGACTGACTGACAGATAACGCACAGACCAAACCGCTGGACCTAAGGTGTTGAAATTTTGCATGGCGATTCTTCTTATAGTGTAGGGGTGCACTAAGAAAGATTTTTGAAAAATTCTTCTTAGATTTTTTAAAATTAAATTTTTAAGCTGTTTTTGTAACTTTTTTAAGTTTGTATTTAAAATGGACAGTTCACCTCTGATTGGCTTTAAAATGTAAAAAATTAGTGTATTTTCAGAATTTTTTATGAACTATTGAAGCTACTAACTCAAAATTTTGAATTCTAATACATTAAATATTGTTTTGTTATATAAAAATATTACATCAAGTTAAATAGTTTAAAAATTATTTTTAAAATTTAAAATATAATATTATGTTATCTTTATTATGTATTTGTGTTGTATCATTGCACGCAGCATATCTTTAGTATATTTCAGTTATTTTAAGAAAATAATATCTTAAATTAAAGAAAATAGTCTAAATTTTAATTTGATGAAAAATATTTTGTCTAACTGTAAGTTTAAAATTAATATTAAAATTTTAATTAGGAAAATTTTTTTGAAAAATTTCAAAATAATTTTATGTGTAAAATTCTTAATTTTCATTATACCAACATAATTCTTCGTCATTTTATAGAAAACCATGTCTTTTATGATGTCTGAAAATTTCAAGGTGTTTCATGAAAGGGTTCTCAAGATATCATGCGCGCAATGTCAAAAAACCGCATTTTGAGATATTCGCATTTAAAGTTGAAATTTTGTTTTTTTCTATAAAATCTTTATCTAAATGTACTCAATCGTATTTATATACTTAACTTATACCTGTTAGAGCTGAAGACGATGAAAATGTAGTATAATTTAATAAAAATTTTGCAATATGTTCACAAAAATGACACATTGTTAGGAATATCAACATTTGAAACAAATGAAACAGTTATTGTATCACATACTAAACATCCCTAGTAGGGCCAGTTTTCAAATATTCTATTTAAATATTAAATATGTAAAAACATTATTTAAAAATATTCAGATATTTTACATATTTTTGAACACATTTTATGGAAAAAACCGATGACAATCCTTGCACTTTTTTTAAGTATATCAATATTTTGTCCACATATTTTGTTCAGAAATATTTCTGAAAAACATATTAATATCGATTAAGCGATAACCCGAGAAACCATTATCAACAGTAACATCTTCGAAAGAAGAGTTTTCAAATTTTTTTTTTATGTAGCTGTGGGAGATGCAATGTCTGCAGTCACATGAGAATCTTTTACACGTGTGTACTTTCGTGTGTAAACTTTCGTTTTTTTGGGGCGTTGTCTGGAAGCACGTTTACGTTCACTCGACATAACTTATAAAATTTCAAATAAATTTAGAACTTTAAATATTGTAAATAATTTGAAACAAACGAAGAAATAAATGGTACAGTATCCCGCGATAAGAAACACCAGCACAATTGCGAAATGTAACAAAACAACGAAAACGTAACGTTACAACGAAATGTAAAAAATGTAGCACGAAACTGATTTAGTTCCACTCTTCCTTCTGCTGGAAGAAAAAAAAAACCCAAAAATAAGAAAATAAGTGGTAGCTTCTGATATGTATATCATGGATGTTGTGACTAATAAATGAAACGCTTTGCGAATAAACGCTAGCCAAACAGCTATGTAAACATTGAATTTAAAGGGCAACTGTGAGGCATTTAAATGGAAACTTTTCATAGGTTGCGTACATCATTACTTAATATCTCGCGAAATATTTGGCAGACAGAAACGAATTCGGTATCAAATCTTTCAGAATCAAATAGGCTATAATAATAACTAAAAATTGAAATTTTAATTTTTCGATCCATTTTGAGTGAACTGTCCCCTTAAAATAATAATCTGAGGGTTATAAAATTTATATCACGAGAAAGATCATAAAAACTCCTTTAAAATGATATCTTTTTCGAGTCTTTACCTCCATTTTCTGATTTTGGGAGAATTTTTAAAGACTAACTTTTAGAATTTAATTTTTTAAATGCTAATCACGTGGTTTCTTTTCTTTTTCTGATATTTTAAACTAATTTTGCGTCATGTGCATAACAACGAAGTAAATTCATGAAAAAAAAAATTTTAATGCGGCAGACAATAGGATATTATCCAAAAAAATATTAAAACACAGTAAAAGAAATGTTCTTCAAACTGTACTATATTATTTAGTCTGTTCTATTAGATTTAATTTGAATATTTTCGTCTACATTATTTTGTCTATAAAATATTCGGTACGATTTTTTTATAAATATATATATATATATATATATATATATATATATATATATATATATATATTGTATTAATTGTATACATTGACCGTTGTATTTATTGTAAATATATTTCTTTTGTTTTTTTGGCATTAATTATATACATTTAAAAAAAATTTTTTTTTTCAAATGCGGAGGCACTTGTCGCGAAGACATTCGCCTATAATTCACCGCAGTTTTGCTGGCCATTTTATTATGGGGGCGCCATATAGGCAGACCAGCTTTGCCCCCCTATGAAGGGACGACACAAACGGAGGCATTTTAGTGCGCTTCGCCAGGATTCGATCCGAGCACCCTCAGCACCGAAAACCAGCAAGCTGTACCACAAGGCCACCACGGCCCTTAATTGCATACACTGACCATTGTATTTAATCTGAATGTACTCCAAAGCGAAACACAGGCATTCAGCTAGTAAGATAAATAATTTGCAAATTGTTTTTTCCAAATTAAGGATATGCAGAAAATTTACTTAAATAGAGAATTTCGTAAAATAGAGGTTAGCAACAGAAGACTGTACAGTATAGCTCTTTTATTTATTCTAACAATAACCCCAAAGACATGTTCATTACATACTTTGCCTCGTTTAGTAACAAAAATTTGGTATCATGGTAAATTAATTTTGTATATTCGAATTCATATTTTAACATTCTTGGTTTTAAATGTTAATTTTCGGTCAATTATTTGAGTATTAGAATCTAGCATGGTAAGTTTCAGACATATTTGTCTTCGGTATATCACCATTATCTTATCTGAGATGAAAAGAGTAAAATAACCATGTATTGCTGTAAACAACTATTTTCAATGATTCATTTCACTAATCATGAAATATGAAAGTTGATATTATATGTCTTTCAGTTATCACTACCACTTTTGTATGAAATAAAAGCCCACATATATTTTTGCTGTTCATATCCATAGCCTTCGATGTTATGTATTTGCCCCCCCCCCTTTCTTTTCAGGAATGTTCATATTCTACTCGCTCGGGCACCGCTAGTTGGGAAAAGTCCAATTTTCCGGATTTACATCCTTAGGTTATTTTGGGTTTTAATACTGCCTTAAGTTCTTTAGACTATTCCAGTTTTAAAACTCATGAGAATATTTCTTTTCCTTCAGTCCTTGAACCAGTACCCGAAACAAATTTTCATTTAATTAAAAAAAAATTGTTCAAACATTGCGAGGTTTGTATCCTTTTTTGTTTATTTTAGCTGTGGTATTTATGAGTATCATTTTAGATTTTCTCTTCTAAATGCGTCGCTTCGAATGTTTTTTCTGAAGAAAAACATCCGAAATTTAGTTCTCTCGCTATTAAGTTTCGAAGTACAATTAAACTATCTTTATGAAAGGAATAAA